>JAODAL010001811.1:0-215723 GCA_025379985.1 Phyllomedusa bahiana | reverse complement strand
TTAAAGGTACCCCGGGAGTTGTAGTCCCCCCAGTCTTCCCGGCTGACTTTATTTTCCCCAGGTAAAACCTGAGTGGAACTGGGAGTGGATCCATGGGGAGTGAGCACCCACCCTGCTCTATGCTCACTCCCAATGAAAGGCCGACCCGGGAATGGCTGAAAGCCAAACTAACATTAACCGTTAAACATATGTCGACAGTCTATACTGTCGACACCTATCTAATATTGGCCTTTCATTCCCCCAAGGCTCCTTACCTTGGGGGCATGTGTCTGGGCATCTGAAGGAATATGCGAGGACCCTGGCCGGGATATATACACCATTATATACCCTTCCTGCTGTTGCCACCTTACAATATATATATACAGGGGCGTTGCTAGGGTCCTAAAACATCCGGGGCTTGGGCCCTTTGTGTTTTTCCCGCCTCATTGTGAACTGTGGATGTTTTTTTACAGAGAAAAACCTTCTGTTCCTGTCACAAATTTTCTGCACATCCCACACAGATCCCGTCCATCTCCTCAGCAGTCACTGTACAGTAAAAATCACCAATGACAAATTTACTTTTTCAGAACTTCTCACCTTCATATGACAATACCCCTAAACAGTCACCAAATAATCCACCGATACATGGAGCAAATCTACCAGACAAGTGATTGTGACTAAAAACACTCCTACAAAACCAAGAACCAAAACTATTACTACTTAAGGCTCAAATAATCCTGCCAGACCCTTACCGAACGTGACCCCCACATGTGACTATCAGCTGTACACAGCCTCGGATTACATATACCACCGCCATACAGGGGCCATATAGTGGTAGACACCAGTGTACACAGGCTCTGATTACATATACCACCGCCATACAGTGACCAGATAGTGTAGATACTAGTTGTATGTAGACTCTGCAGACATATAAGTGATTACCCTGCTGTTACATTTAGTAACTCACCGGAGACGTCTTTTCTGATCAGCGTCGTTCACTTTCCCTTTTCTTCTCCATCCGGTTCACACCTTCATGCTGATTGCTCCCGGCCAATACTCGTCCCTGAGGATTTGAACACAAATATCTTAGAATCCTCACATTTCCAACAACTCCTTAATTTTAGGTATAGCAGTGTCCTCAGTTAGGTATATAAGGGCACTGAGGCAGTATATGGGGGCCACAGGCAGGTATATGGGGGCCACAGGCAGTATATGGGGGTAACAGGCAGGTATAAAGGGGCCACATAGGCAGGTATATGGGTGCCACAGAGGCAGGTATATGGGGGCCACAGAGGCAGGTATATGGGGGCCACAGGCAGTATATGGGGGCCACAGAGGCAGGTATATAAGGGCACTGAGGCAGGTATATAAGGGCACTGAGGCAGGTATATAAGGGCACTGAGGCAGGTATATAGGGGGGCCACAGGCAGGTATAGGGGGGCACAGGCAGTATATGGGGCCATTGAGGCGGTATATAGGGTCATTGAGGCAGTATATGGGGGCACTGAGGCAGTATATAGGGGCCACAGGCAGGCATATGGGGCCAAAGGCAGTATATAGGGGCCAAAGGCAGTATATAGGGGACACAGGCAGGTATATAAGGTCATTGAGGCAGTATATTGGGGGCACTGAGGCAGGTATATTGGGGGCACTGAGGCAGGTATATTGGGGGCACTGAGGCAGGTATATTTGGGCCACAGGCTGGGATATGGGGTCCACAGGCAGGGATATGGGGCCACAGGCAGTATATGGGGGCCACAGGCAGGTATAAAAGGGCACAGGCAGGCATTATAGGGGCACAGGCAGTATATAGGGGGCCACAGACAGGGATAAGGGGGTCAAATGCAGCATATGGGGGACACAGGCAGGGATATGGGGGCCACAGGCAGGCAGGCATTATAGGGGCACAGGCAGGGATATGGGGGCCACAGGCAGGTATTCGAGGGCACAGGCAGGGATATGGGGGCCACAGGCAGGCATTATAGGGGCACTGAGGCAGGTAAACGCTATAAAAATAACATTAATACTCACCTTAACTCCCCCGGCGAGCGCGCTCCGTTCTCTTCAGCCCGCGCTCCTCCGGCAGCTCCTCGGGCGCACGGCCTATGACGCGCTGTGCGCCCGAGGACAGGCAGCGTCGCGATGACGTGATGTCATTGCGATGCTGCCGGCTGAGGCGCACGGGGCCGCGGCGGGTCCTCAGCGCTGTGAGGACCCGGCAGCCTCGCGGTGTAGGACCTGCGGTTCCGACACTGTCTGCGGGCAGGGAGCACTCGCTCTCTGCCCCGCAGAAGCCCTCAGCTATGTGTGCGCCAGCGGACGCACATGGCAGCTGAAGGGCCAGTCGGTGCTCCAGGCCCAGCGCAGAGGCCTGGAGCCCGGGAGACTCGGGGCACAGGGGTTTATTATCGGGGGCCCGCCCCGAATAAAACACAGCTGCGACGCCCCTGTATGTAATGTATGTTATGTATGTATGTAGTATATGTGTATATATATATATATATATATATATATATGCAGAAGCAAGCACCAAGGTGACATTACTAGGGTGGAAAGTAATAGAGGAGTAAGATGGCAGCTATGGAAGCCTTCATTAAGCTTCTATCCGCCATGGCAACCAATCAGCTCCCTGTGATCTTTTTGTGGGGGAGGATGGGAAATCGGAGGACGGAATTCAGTTTAATGTTGCAATCAATGTGGCTCCTACATGGTTAAACAGCAGAGATCATAACTGGCTCCGATCCCTGCTGAGAGCAGCGGGTGTCAGCACCTGCCGCATAAGGAGCGGGCTCAGCGTTTACATGGTAAGGTCAGTAAGGGGTTAATCGTTTAGATGCTGCAGTCGCGTTTACTGCAACATCTAATAACTGGGATCAGACTTGCCCTCGATTCTGGTCACTGGTGGCAGGTGTCAGCAGTAATTAACAGCAGATACATGCCGGTTTTGAAGCAGGCTCAGTGAGTCTCGGATCCTGCTTCATACTTACCGACATTTAGACGTAAATGTACATCAAATGTTGGTAAAGGGGGTTTCTCATGACAAGAATTTATGGCATATCCATAGAATGCGTCCTAGCTTACTGCAGTGAATAGGCCACATGAACATTTATTGTGAAGCCTGTATCCTTGTTGATTACATTGTTTTTTTCAAACTATATTCAAGCTGTTACTTTGTTGTAAAACTTGGATCTATGAAGGTTAGTAAAGAGACTTTACTAACCTTGTATTGTAGTGTGGGTTGAGCCTTGGATGAGAAGAGGTAGTATTCATTATCATATCTTTCCTTCACTTATGTCATGTGCCATTTGTGTTAAATGGATAGACTTAGCTTTGACCTTGTTTTGTAGGCTGCAAAGATTCGTGAACAGGAGGAGAAGGAAGCAGAGAGAATTCGTCTCTTGGAGCTGGAAGAACGGAGAAGGCAACAAGAGGCAGAACTTAAACGAGTAGAAGAAGAGAAGCAACGAACATTGAGTTCACATCGGAAGGAGAGAGAGCTGAGAGAAAAGTTGTTGAACAGTCTTCTCAACAGGAACTTATGCTCTGCCTCTCAAATGCAAGAAGACCATAAACCGCAACAGATGTACCCTCTCAATCCCAGTGTTAATATCCCTCTTGATTCGTCAGTGAACTATGTGACATCTACCTTAACACAAACGCCACCAGACTACGAGCCACTCAGGCCTTATATCCACTATGCAACTTCAACACTTCATGCAGTTAATGGAGTATATGTAGAAGACGCCCAACTCCAGGAATACAAGCAGAATAATATCAATAATCCAGGACAACCTCTGTATTCACTCACCAGCATTCTAAGCAATAAGATGCATCATGAAAATTCAACAAGCGAAGATCCAGATTTACCGGTGAAGGAAAGTGGAAGTAATGAAAGTAAAGTGGAGGTAGCGGACAGTCTTAGACAGTCGAAAGCTAGTAGGTACAGTTACACTCAGGACTCAGAGCACAAGAATAAGACAAAATGCAAACGGGACTGGATTAGAGAGGAAGATGGTCACAGAAAAGCAAAGAAGTCCCATAAAAGGCATTGCTCTAGAGATTACAGCCCACGGAGAAGAAGTGTCAGCTCAGAACGCAGTAGAAACAAGTGTAGAGAAAAAATTAGGTACAGTCATAGAGAGAAAAGGCATCATCGCAGATCTTACAGCAAAGAAAGAAGATCCTGGAGTAGTTGAAGCTGCTCTCTTTCCATACTCTGGTCAACAAGTTTCTTCACTTAAATGTATTTGTAAGAAAGCTGAATAATATGGCAGGAGGAGATGGTGGTGTTGTGGGTGCTGCCAGGCCTTTGCCCAAGCCAATATAGCTTGCAGCTAAACCCAGATATCCGCGTAGACTGACTGGTTACAAGGAAAGGTTTTGATATAAAAGGTTTCAGCATTGTATATATCTAGCAGCCATTTATCCAACTGGAACCTGGACTGCAAAAACACAAAAAATGTTTAATATACTATTGAAAAAAATCATTATTAAAACTGTATAACAAAACATTAAAAGGGCAGATTACCTAATAAAATGTGTGTAGTTACCCACATCTTAATGTTTTATATATACTCATACACACAATACATAACAAACAGTGTTAAATGTCCCGATATGAACTTGCAGGTCAGCAGTTTAATATAGAATGTATCAGTTGTATACCTGACCAAAACAAGTGCTTATACACCTGTAGACTCCTCCTGCTCCACCCCTCCCAACAGCCTAACCAGGACATGGGAGTCTGAAGCTGGCTGTGGCTCTGTGAAACGGCATGGTGAGAACCGGATGTGTTACACATTATATGTGTATGTGTGTTCATATATATTTATTGTGTGTGGGTAAATTTGTGCCTTCTGTTGGGTAATCTGCGTCTTTAAAGGGGTGTTCTGGGATCTAACAATGCTTGTTAATCCATCAGGTCATAAGTAAAAATAGAAGCTAAGACTCGCACTTACCTCCCGGATGCTCCTGTTCACTCTCGACTGACTGTAGCAATGAACGGTTCTCATTCACATGACAGCTACAGCCAATTACAGGCCACAGAGGTCACATGCAGGTGATGCTGTGGCCTGTGATTTGCTGCACCTGTCACGTGAACAATCAACGTTCCCTGCTTACATACTGAATGAACGTATCGGCTGTTGGGACTGAATGGGAGCGTCTGGGAGGTGATCATGAGTCTCCTATTTTCACTCATTCCCCGAAGGACTGACGAGCAATGTAACGGCCAAGAACACCCCTTTAGTGTTTTTTAATTCAGTTTTAATTTTTTTTTTTCAATAAAATCATTTTTGACTTAATCTTTAACTATTGGTGGCATCTTTTTTTTTTTTTTAAGTTATTTGCTTCTTTTGGACTGACAGCACCTTCACAATGCCACCTTTTGATTCCCATATTGGTCAGATTTTTCTATAAATGTATTTACGTGGAGGACCTCTTTAAACTTGAAGTGGTTGTGAATGGTCTTATGAGAAAACTGTATATAATATTGATCAGCTGTTTTGTCTTTTATCTGCTACATGTTTCTTTTTATGTTGTGTTTTTTTTTTTTTTTTTTTTTTTTTTTTTAAAGGTCCATTTTCATTTTCTTTAAGTACACTTTGGGGCAGTTTTTGTAATAAGCTCCCAAACAAGTTTTTTTTTTTTTCTTTATTTTCTAGTGGCTTGGTTTTAGGGACCACATAGAATTTCAGAACTAGGTTCTAGGTCTGAATAATAAAATATTTATTTTTCTTTTATGTTAAACCTCTTTTGTCTCTGGTCTGTTTTATTTGCCTTAGTGTTTATACTTGTGCGGGATTCTCTGAATAGAACATCTTGAGATTGTAGATATCTTTATAGGACTCTAAAGAATGTTAAACTGTTTGAAATATTTATATGTATATAAATGTGTGACTATGATCAGAAAAAACATTTTCAGGGATATAAAATACTGGGCTATGCTCTCAGGTAGGTTCATTGCAGCAATTCTACAGCTTGTCATTTTCTGTCCCTTACATCTAAATCTTATTTCTACACTAGAAAAACCATACCCCATGCTGCTGCTAAACTTAAATGTTAACAGTAAATGCAATCTCTACTGACGGTCCATTGCATCTGTTAAATGTGTCAGAAAGAGAATGATACAGATGTAGTCAACATTTTTGCTAGTAGTAAAAGGATCAGGGCAGATCATTTAAGTTAACAGAGGTGGTGCTGAGGATTAAAAATTGTTCCACAACATAGGAAATTCACCTAAAAGTAACAAGTTGACAAGTCAGGGTCTTGCATGTTTCACTGGCTAATGCTTCATCATCGATATAAGGATGGCCTTCAGACCACTTGTTTAAATTCATTTATTTTTAACTATCTAAAGTATGATTTTGTGTTACATACCCCGGGAAGGGGGCCCAGGGAAATGGTAATTTTGTTTCAGAAAAAGACCAGAAAATTTGGGATCAACTCTTTTTTCCCCATTTTTGGGGGAAAAGGAAAAAGGGAAAGAGTATAACCAAAAACACCTTCCCAGCTGTGAAGCGTTGGGCCTTTAAAACATAAATACTTTACGGGCATGTTCCCCAACCCATTCCTAAAGGCACACCAAAAGTCATGTTTTCCCCAGGATCTCCCCACAAGAATGCACTGAAAATTTGATATAAACCTTGTCAGAATGCACTGACAATAATGACTTCACCTTGCAAGGGCAAACGGAAACCAGAAAAAAAAGACCTTTGGGTTGGGGCCCTTTGGGGACTAGGGTTGGGAACCTCTGTTTTAAAGGGGCCCTTTTCAAAAAAAGGGGCCCAGGACTGCACAAAAATTTGGGGGGAAAGATGGAGGGGGCCATGTATCACAAGTTTTTGGGGCCCAAACAACCTCCATCCTTCATTAAGAAAATTGAAAAAATAGACCCATGTTTTGATTTTTTCAAACGATTAATGCCCCAAAAAACACCCCAGTCAGGCCACAAAGGGGTGGCTCTTTTAAAGGGAAGCGTTAAAAGTTCTGGGGGTGGCCAAAGGCCAGTCCCCAAAACCCTTTAAAACCGGGAATTTCGAAAAATTTTTGGAGGGACTGTAACTCAATGTAGCCTCCCGCAACCACCCTGAAACCTATATGTATGAGGTCTCATGGGGCCAAACATCCCTGCTCGCAGTGTGTGCAAACTTGGGTCAATACTACATGAAACGCCTGACATCTGTAATTGCAAACAAAGTGGTCTGTACCAAATATTACGTTTCTGTTTTTCTCTGAATCAAATACTTATTTCATGCAGATAAAATGCAAATTAATTATTTAAGAAATAATACAAAGTGATTTTTCTGTATTTTTTTAATTTTTTTTTTTTAAGATTCTTTCTCTGACCGTTGAAGTGTACCTACGATAAAAATTCCAGACCTCTTCATTCTCTGTAGGTGGGAAACTTGAAAAATTGCCAGTGTATTAAATAATTTCCCCCTCTGTATCGCCAGGTAACTGAAATGTAAATGCTACAATTTACTCCCTTGTGACAATATTATTAAATTAAGTCTGCACTAGACCATGGGAATCATGTTTGAGGGTCGTAATGTTACTTGATCTACATCTTTCAATGAACCAATATCTGAAGAAATTAATCGGTCCCTCAGATTTTGTGTTCTGCCAACTTCGGTGGGACTGTAAATTCAGCCATTTAATTCAGACTATCTCTAAAATGTGCCATTCCTTTCTAATATCCCTAGTTTTATTGCTCCATTGTGAATATGTGGAAATGAATGTCATTCTGGCCACATTTGGCGTCTCCTATCTAGTGTTACGTCCACTCTTTGTAAACAAATAGCCTTATTTTTAGGGTATGTTCACACTGCGTAATTGCGGCACGCATTTTGCTGTGCATTTGTACTTTATAGGCAGCGAAATACGCCCCGCAATTATGGTAATTCATAGTTCTCATAGAGAACTATGAATTATGCCGCGTCTCCCCGGGCATACAATATGATCGTATCCGGGGACAGAAGTCACATGTCAATTGTTCGTGACGATGCATGGGAGTGGGGGCGTCCAGGCCTCCTCCTTCCCGTGCTTTGGAAATACGCGCTGATCAGTGCATGCTTCCAAAATACCCGGCGTATGGCGGTATGTACAGTATGTGCCCCAATATGCCATGTGAACATGCCCTTAGGTTTATTTGCCAATCTTGCGGGATAACCATGATTGATCAACTCATCTCATGCTGCCTAGTTTGTATTAAAGCTGGGTCTTGTACTTTTCTTTTTAATTGAACTGCCATAATATAACACAAAAAATCTGATATATCCTTAAAAAAGTATTTAGCATTATACTCATATTTCCTTAATATTTTATCCAAAAATATTGCCAAAGGATTAAATATAGAACCCAAACCATCCAGTATACTATTGTAATGAACCTGGAGGAGTGAAGGAGATGCCAGTTGGAGACCAGTAATTATCACAGTATTAACAAGGATGATCTACAATCAAAAAATCTCTACTTTTTACTATCAATAATATGAAAATGTAAAGCCTTTGCAATTACATGCCTTATAAGACTACCCAATCAAATTTTTGGATCTACAGAAATCGTTTCATAATCTCTGATATATAGGAGGATGTGTCCATGACTATCACAGCCCCATCTTTATCAGTGGGCTTGATGGTCAGGGACACATCTCCAGACAATCTATTAATGGCCAACAATTCCTCTTTAGAAATATTACTAAGTACTCTGAAAATTTCTTTATTATATCTTGCAATTCCATTTTTTACTGTTGTGATAAATGTGTCAACTGCAGGATTATTAATGAAAGGTATAAAATGGTTACCCTTGTAACCTAGTATTATGAAAATAAATTTCACACTGTTCAAAATTACTTACATTAACTAGCGTTAATATTCAATCAAGTGATCATTTTACACTAACATGTCAAGATAGTTTTATGTGCCCATTCCCCTCTGAAGACAGCACAAACAAGTACAGACCTGATGTTTTCCAGCGCAGTGTCGCTCCTTACTTATGATAAGTAATTGGCCTTTGTAGTTTTTAGAGTATTAATTGCTCATATCTGGCAAGTTTTATCAGTCCAGAAAAGAGTCCAAGCTTTTCAAAAACAGAGTCAGTTTTCATTAATTCCGCCGCCCACATAGCTGAGTTCCTGCGCCCACCTCATAACTGATTAACCTATTACTTTGAATAAGTAGAAACATGTGAATAACTGCCAGATGGGCGGGGCTAGCATTGGGTTGATGTGGCTAACATCAGCTCATGAATAGCTGGACTCTTTTTATGTCTGAAAACCGCCAGATTTGAGCATTAAATACTCTAAAACTACAGCATCTTACAGAATAAGGGACACAGCGCTGGAAACAGCATGTCTGACACTAGCTTGTGCTGTCCTCAGCAAGGGGGCATAACCTATGTGCCAGGTTCCCTTTAAGCTTAATTTTACTAAAAAAAAAAAAAAAAAAAACGCTATAATTCAAACTGAAAGCCGTCCATCTTATAAACCATCCAAAAGTTTAAAACCACGTGTTAACAGATATTTCAGTCTCTGATAATGTATGAGAAGAAATATTTACCACTATATTTTCTTTATATTCTGTTGAGAGGGTCACTGTTTCATGGATCAGTTGATTGTTTCTTGTATCATCTTTGATGTTTCCGACCTACCCTCCTTGTGCATCCACCTTGGGATCTTTCTCTGAGAAAAGGTGATGTCATAATTTTTTGCATTTTGAAGTTTCGGATCAACATTTTCTTTTTACACAGTTTTTGAAGATAAAGTTTTCCATTGTAGTCCCTGCAAATTATAAACCTTGGAATTATATTAATTTATTCAGTTTCTGAATATGATTGATGATATTAAATTTACTATGCAATCATCAGTATCAAATTTACAATTTCTAAATACTACAGCATATAGAGTAGATAATAGATTATGTACTGACGTCTTCAAAATGCCCACTGGTTGTAAAATCTAGTTAGATTTGATAGCCATCCTCCTCCATCAATGATGGATTCTTTTCCGTACTTTTAATTTTTGAGAGTTAAAAGAATAGCACAGGATCCAGCTTTAATACGAACTAGGCCATCTGAGAAAAGTTTATCAATCGTGGTTATACCCTGAAAACAAAAAAATAAGGTTATTTGTTTACAAAGAGAGGACTTACATGATACTAAATATAAAACCCCGAATGTGACCAGAATGACGTTCATTTCCATATATTCACAATAGAGCAATAAAATTAGGGCTATTATTAGAAAGAAATGGCACATTTTAGGAGATACTCTGAATTATATACATGAATTTACAGTTTCACTGAGACTGGCTTTTTGCAGAACACAAAATTTGAAGGACCGATTAGATATTGGTATTGGTTCATCGAAAGACGTAGATCAGTTAGGCCGTGTTCACACGGCTTATTCACGGCAGATTTGTGCGCCGTATTGAGCGCACAAATCCGCCGTGAATACGGGGCGGGGCCGGAGCACGGCGGGGTCGCCGCTCCCGGCCCCATAGACAATGCATTGGTTTACGGCGCGTCCGCGCCGTAAATAATGTGCATGTCACTTTCTCCCCCCGCGGTGGATTTGCCGAGCGGGGAGGAGCGACGGATTCCTCTGTTCTCTATGAGAGCAGTGGATTACCGTAATGACTCCGACGGATTGGCGCCGTATTGAAGGCAAATCCGCCGCGGAATACGGCGCCAATCGTGCGAACAAAATAAGCCAGTAGGTGAACGGGGCCTTAATGTTAAGCTGCTCAAAAAATGTTTAAGGCGTATTAATTGTAAAACATAAAAAAAAAAAGTTGTCAAAGGTAATCCAATAACTGGAAATAAGTTCCCAGTTAGACATTATGTAACATGCAATTTTTCATTCGTAATGTATGTATGTCAATGCACATGCAAATTCTTATACATGGGTAAAACTACAATAGAATGTCATAATAGGATTAATATACACAGATCTACTATTAAAACAGGTAGGGAATATTTGCATATATATTAAACAAGAAAAACTGAAATATCATATGGTCTTAAGTATTCAGACCCTTTGCTCAGTATTTAGTAGAGGCACCCTTTTGAGCTAGTACAGCCATGAGTCTTCTTGGGAAAGAAGCAACAAGTTTTTCACACCAGGATTTGGTCATCCTCTGCCATTCTTCTTTGCAGATCCTCTCCAGTTCCCTCAGGTTGTATGGTGAATGGTGGTGGACATCCATTTTCAGGTCGCGCCGGAGATGCTCAGTTGGGTTTAGGTCAGGGCTCTGGCTGGGCTAGAGTTGTGCAGAAGCCACTGCTTTGTTACTTTAGCTTTGTGTTTAGAGTGATTGTCTTGTTGGAAGATGAACCTTCAGCCCAGTCTGAGGTCCAGAGCACTCTGGAAGAAGTTTTCATCCAGAATATCTCAATACTTGGCCGCATTCATCTTTCCTTCAATTGTAACCAGTCGTCCTGTCCCTGCAGCTGAAAAACACCCCCATAGCATGATGCTGCCACAACCACTATGCGACACATTGCATCACCATCAACCAAAGCAAAATATACAAAAAGCTTTACCACAATGTGCTACGTATAAAACTACTAAATAAGTCATACAGTTACCAAATAACGCTACTACACAAAACCAGAATCCCAAGACCACATATCACCAACACACAGTGACCGAATAATACCACCACACCATGACCACATATCACCAGCACATAGTGACCGAATAATACAAACCATTATACTACAACCAATATTACCGGCGTACAGTGACCATACAATGATGGATACCCGCTGTACTCAGGCTCTGCAGACATATAAATGATTACAGTAAAGTTATATCTAGTGACTCACAGGAGACATCTCGGAAGAGTTGTTCTCTTTCTCTTCCTCTTCTTCTTCTCCATTTGTCCCAGACGCCATGACGACTACTCCGTTCTCTTCACTGTAAAATTTACAAAACAAACATCTTAAACTCCTTAATTTATCAGCACTTCTCTACCAATTCCTATCTCTATACAAACTCCCCATCTATAGCACCTCATATGGTAGCCATGTAATATGCCCCCTGTAGCCACATAGAAGCCCCCTTATAGCCAGTGAGTAGCCCTGTAGCCAGTGATTGCCCCCTGCAGCCAGTAGATGCCCCCCGCAGCCAGTAGATGCCCCCATTGTAGCCAGTGATGCCCCCTTGTAGCCAGTAGATGCCCCCCCTTGTAGCCAGTGATGCCCCCTGTAGCCAGTATTGCCCCCGTAAGCAGTGATGCCCCCTTGTAGCCAGTGATGCCCCCTGTAGCCAGTGATGCCCCCTGTAGCCAGTGATGCCCCATGTAGCCAGTGATGCCCCCTTGTAGCCAGTGATGCCCCCCTGTAGCCAGCAGATGCCCCCCTGTAGCCAGTGATGCCCCCCCTGTAGCCAGTAGATGCCCCCCCTGTAACTAATTATAAAATAACAAAAACGTACTCCCCTCAGTCCGCGCGTCCCGGTCCGGAGCTGCTCAGCGGTGGGAGCTGCTGAGCGGTGTAAGCAGCATGATGTCATCACGGCGCTTACGCTGCACGCAGCTCCCAGGGATCTCCTCAGCGGCAGAGCTGCCTCTGCCGCCGAGGGGACGCAGCGTCACAGGGGGCGCGGTGAAAGCTGTGCGCCCCCTGCGACGCTGATACAGGGGAGGAGTCAGGACGGGAACGATCCGTCCCGCCTCCCTGCAGCTGCTGGCTCTGCGCGACTGTTATAAGACAGTCAAGCAGAGTCAGGGGCGATTCTCCGGGCGGGCGGGGCGAGCGGTAGCGGCGCCCCCCTCAGGTGAGCGGAGCTGCGGCACCCCGGGCGATCGCCCGCCCCTAGGAACGGCCTTGGTACTACTCCCTTCAGAGGAGAGCACAAACAGGCTCTAATCAGAGTAGAAAGAGAAGTGGGAGGCCCGCTGCAGAACTGATCTCCAAGACAAGTACATTAGAGTCTCTAGTTTGAGAAATTGATGCCTCACAGGTCCTCAACTGGCAGCTTCATTAAATAGTACCCGCATAGTACCCGCAAAAGTCAGTGTCAACGTCTACAGTGAAGAGGCGACTCCGGGATGCTGGCCTTCAGGGCAGAGTGGCAAACAAAAAGCCATATCTGAGACTGGCTAATAAAAGGAAAAGTTTAATATGGGCTAAAGAACACAGACATTGGACAGAGGAAGATTGGAAAAAAGTGATATGGGCAGATGAATCAAAATTTGAGGTGTTTGGATCACACAGAAGAACATTTGTGAAAAGCAGAACTACTGAAAAGATGCTGAAAGAGTGCCTGATGCCATCTGTCAAGCATGGTGGAGGTAATGTGATGGTCTGGGGTTGCTTTGGTGCTGTTAAAGTGGGAGATTTGTACAAGGTAAAAGGGATTTTAAATAAGGAAGGCTATCACTCCATTTTGCAACGCCATGCCATACCCTGTGGACAGCGCTTGATTGGAGCCAATTTCACCCTGCAACAGGACAATGACCCAAAGCACAACTCCAAATTATATAAGAACTATTTAGGGGAGAAGCAGGCAGCTGGTATTCTATCTGTAATGGAGTTGCCAGTGCAGTCACCAGATTGAGCTGTTGTTGGAGCAGTTTGACCGTATGGTACGCAAAAAGTGTCCATCAAGTCAATCCAACTTGTGGGAGGGGCTTCTGGAAGCAAAAGTCTGCAATGCTATAATTCTTTGACTAAAACAAAGTTTGAAGTAGAAAATTATTATTTCAAATAAAAATCATTATTTCTAACCTTGTCAATGTCATGACTATATTTCTATTCATTTTGCAACCCATTTGATAAGTAAAAGTATGAGTTTTCAGGGAAAACACAAAATTGTCTGGGTGACCCCAAACTTTTGAGCGGTAGTGTATATATACACACATGTATATACAGTGGGGAAAAAAGTATTTAGTCAGCCACCAATTGTGCAAGTTCTCCCACTTAATAAGATGAGAGAGGTCTGTAATTGACATCATAGGTAGACCTCAACTATGAAAGACAAAATGAGAAAACAAATCCTGAAAATCATGTTGTCTGATTTGGGAAGAATTTATATGCAAATAATGGTGGACAATAAGTATTTGGTCACCTACAAAGAAGCATGATTTCTAGCTCTCACAGACCTGTAACTTCTTCTTTAAGAGGCTCCTCTTTCCTCCACTCATTCCCTGTAGTAATGGCATCTGTTTGAACTTGTTATCAGTATAAAAGACACCTATCCTCAACCTCAAACAATCACACTCCAAACTCCACTATGGTTAAGAACAAAGAGCTGTCGAAGGACATCAGAAACAAAATTGTAGTCCTGCACCAGGCTGGGAAGACGGAATCTGAAATAGGCAAGCAGCTTGGAGTGAAGAAATCTATTGTGGGAGCAATAATTAGAAAATGATAGCCATACAAGACCACTGATAATTTCCCTCGATCTGGGGCTAAACGCAAGATCTCACCCCGTAGAGTTAAAACGATCACAAGAACTGTGAGCAAAAATCCCAGAACCACATGAGGGGACCTAGTGAATGACCTGCAGAGAGCTGGGACCAACGTAACAAAGGCTACCATCAGTAACACACTACGCCACCATGTTTGGAGGAGAGTGAATGGTGAGATGCATCCAAAGAACACTATACCTACTGTGAAGCAGTGGCAACATCATGCTTTGGGTCTGGTTCTCTGCAAATGGACCAGGATGAATGATCCAGGTGTATGAAAGAATGAATGGGGCCATGTATTGTGAGATGTTGAGTGCAAACCTCCTTCCATCAGCAAGGGCATTGAAGGTGAAACGTGTCTGGGTCTTCCAGCATATAAATAATCCCAAGCACACCGCCAGGGCAGCGAAGGAGTGACTTCGTAAGAAGCATTTCAAGGTCCTGGAGTGACCTAGCCAGTCTCCAGATCTCAACCCCATAGAAAACCTTTGGAGGGAGTTGAAAGTCTGTGTTGCCCAGCGACGGCTCCAAAACATCATATATATATATACACAGTTGTGTTCAAAATAATATATATATATATTTATATATATATACACATACACTCACACATCTATATACACATTCATATATACACACATATATACATACACATATGCACTCACATACATATTTGGAAAATGTATGGAAAATGTAAAAATTTCATGCTACGGTGATATTTTATCCTCAAAGGCCATTTAGGTTGTAGGATGTCATGTTGATTTTCTCATCTCAAACACATCACACACACAACACACACACACACACACACACACTCAAAATACATATTTACACTCACATACACATATACACACACACTGAAATACACATGTATATACTCATATACACATCTATACACACACTCATATATACACACATACACATATATATATATATACAGTCGAAACCAGAAGTTCACATAGGGTATGTCACACGGCGTCATGGGTCCGTGTGAACATACGCTTTTGTGATGCGTGTCTGTGTCCGTCTGAGCGGACCCAGACACGTATCTAACAATGAGCAGTGAATTTAACACTGCCGGCAATGGGAAACACATATCGGTGTTCACATGAGTGATCGCCGATGCGTGTTTGCATCGCGTCTGTCCAATCCGTCTTTCCGATCCTCTCCAAGAATTGAAAGACGGATCAAACAGATGAGAATGAGAAGGCTGGAGCTTCTGGCCGTAATCCTCATTAACTTCTTTAGGAGTTCTAAATATAGTTGAGTGGGTGTGCTATATGTGGGAGCTCCCATAGAAGTGTATGGGAAGAACGGTCATAAGCGCTGCAGTCATTATTCTCATGTACGGTCGGGTCGCAGCCAGCTGAGACCCAACTATGAAAATAGATTTTGCTTTGTGGGAACACCTCTTTAAAGTTTGTGGCTTTAACAAGAGGAACAATTAAATGTAAAAATGAGATACAGCTCAAGAGGTATGAATACTTTTGCAGTCCATCGTATGTTTTTTTTTTTACTTTTGCCTGCTCAGAAGTCTCTCTATTTAGTCTCTCAGAATTAGACTTCCCCTAATACATCACTTAGTCTACTAACACTTTAATTAACTTACAGCTATTTTTAAATGTTCTTGTTGAGAAGCACAAGGAGTCAGATCATTTTAGCAGTGATAGCTGCAGTACATTATCATCAGTGAGATGTTTGCATGTAAGAAGCATATATTTATTAACTCCTTACTGCCGCAGTCAGTTTTGACCTCCATGACAGAGCCCAATTTTTGAAATCTGACATGTTTCACTATATTAGGGAATACATTTTTGATACTTCTACCTATCCATGTGATTTAGAGACTGATTTTTTCATGACACATTGTGCTTTAACCTCTTAGGGACCAATCTTATTTTTTTTTTTCACATTCATTTTTTCCTCCCCTTCTTCCCATAGGGATTACTTTTTTATTTTTCCATCTACATAGACATATGATGGCTTTTATTTTGCAGGACAAGATGTACTTTCTAATGGTGTCATTCACCATACCATAAAATATAGTGGTGTAAAATGTATAAAAAAAATCGCACTTGCGCAATGTTTGCCATTTGTTTCTGTCTACGGTATGCAGCGTACTGGATAAATGATGTTATATTCAGATGCGGCAATACCAATTATGTGCAACTTTTTTAATATTTGATTTTCTCGCCAATAATTCATTGGGGGACACAGCACTTTGGGTATAGGCCCTTGTCTTAGGAGGCGGAAACTAGGCGGAACAAATGCGTTGGGCCCGCCCCGGTGGCCTATATCCCTCCTGCTGACGCCAGGTTGATCAGTTTTCAGTCTAGTGTCTGTAGGAGGTAGACGCTGCTCTGCGGCTCTGCGGAATTTGTTATTTTTGTTTCCTTTGCAGGAGGTGATTGAGCATCCGGCTCTCACTTGTTGGAAGGTGATCGAGCCCCTGGCTCTCACCTGCAGGAAGGGGATCGAGCCCTGGCTTTCACCTGCAGGAAGGTGATCGAGCCCCTGGCTCTCACCTGAAGGAAGGAGGAAGGTGATCGAGCCCCTGGCTCTCACCTATCAGGGGAGCCATCAACGCGTAGTTGTACCGTGACGTTGTCCCCCCTGAGGGCGCCAGGAACCCAGTCAGTTCTTTAGTTGGCTGGTCTTCCTCCTCGCCGCTCACCCATCCCCACCTGCCGCCTCTGCGGCATTTTACGGATTCCGGTAGCCACACCTCTGGGTGCATGGTACCAAAGGGGTGATGCCGCGACGCACGAAGACGTCGGATTGGTGAGTACCCCGACTATCTCCGTGTTGGGGTGGGCGGTTTTTTTTCGCGTTAATACGGTGTGGGGGACTGCAGGAATTACGTTCTCCTGTGGCCCCCCAGGGTTGCCCTTTTTCCCGGGGGGGGGGGGTGTCCCGGGCAGGAGTGCATTTCCCCCGCTTAGCTGAAGCTGGCACTGGGCAGCGGGCATGTTAGCCCGCTGTGTCAGTCTCCGGTTAAGCGTTGTTCCCAGCGGCGTTTTTTTCCCTGGCGCGCAGGGTGTTCCAGAGACGGGGGCATATTTCCCCGCCTTACTATGGCTGGCGTTACACAGCAGGGCAGGTTGGCCTGCTGTGCTGGCATTTTGGCAACCATGCGGTGCCGCGGCGTTATCGCCACGGTACTGCATGTTGTGGCTTGGAACTGGCTGCTGGGATGTAGGATCGGCCCCTAGAGGCTGTGGGTGCTCCTTACCCGCTTCCTCGCCGTTCCGGCGGCCGCGCGTTCAATTTTAGCCCCCGGCTTCCGGAGGCTTAGGCCGCGTCTAGGCCACAACTAGGCCGCACCTTTTCCTGGGCCTGTGCCACCCCAGGGGCGGCCCCAAATGGGCCCCTCTCAGGATGGGGCAGGACCTCCAGCAGCCCGGGCCCTTGTTGGGGGCGGAGCCTAACCACCATTTTCCGGCATCCTGGCAGTTTGCTGATCTCCTGAGGAGGACACAGTACCTTGGGGTGGTAAGTTGGCCTGTTCTGGGCCACCTATCCCTGCCCCGTGCGCTTTGCAGCCATGTCCCTTTCCAAGGATGAGGATTTAAAACCCTCTGCATCCAAGGCAGTGGCGCCTTACTTCGCCTGCGCCCGTTGCCACAACAAATTCCCTTGCGGCCAGCCCAGTGCCCTTTGTGCCCTTTGTGCTGCTCCTCAGCCGACCGCCGCAGGGCCTGACCTCTCCGGTCGGAAGTCCATGGCCCTGGAATGGGCCATGGCCCTCTCACTAGGTGTGGGTGACCTGTCCCGACCGTCCCAGGTTATGGTTCCGGCCATAGAGTGCATGCCGTCGCTGCTCGCTGCCCAACCTAGCACCTCCCATGGTCCAGCGCAGTCCGTACTGAGAGTTCGCGTAAGACGATTAGAGCTCTCTCTTCCTCGCTATCACCTGAGCTCTCTCCTGACGGTCAGTGGTCGGAGATATACGCTCCATGCCGGAACTCGGCTTATGCAAGTGGCGACTTCTCTGACTCCGAGCCAGACAGAGATGATGGAATGGCAGCAGTGGTCCAAGCCTTTTTCCGGGCTGTCAGAGACTCCCTCCATGTTAAGGATGAGAATGTCTCAACCTCCCAGGAGGAGATCTCCTTTAAGCGCAGCAGGCGTCAGTGGTTGGTGTTCAGGTTGACGATGCCTGGGTTCCCGAGTTCGTCACTACAGATTACAAGATTCACTTCAGCTCAGCCCCCCCCCCCCTCCCGACACGTTTTTTCTTTCTTCCCCGCCCGCCTCCTCGGCCCGGGCGTCAGCTTTTTTTCTGGCAATCCGCACCCTCCTCCTTCAGGGGGTGATTGTGCCCGTCCCCGAGTCCGAGCATTTTCTGGGGTTCTATTCAAACCTTTTTATGGTCCCCAAAAAGGACGGCTCGCTGAGACCGGTGTTGGACCTCAACGAGCTCAACCGGTTTGTGCAAGTTCCTGGTTTCCGCATGGAGTCGCTCCGGTCGGTGATGGCCTCACTGGAGCAGAACAAGTTCCTGGCCGCCATAGACATCAGGGACATGTATCTGCACATCCCTATTTCCCAGGCCCACCAGCGTTTTCTGCGGTAGGCTCTCAGCACTTTCAGTTCAGGGCTCTACCGTTCGGCCTCGCAACTGCACCAAGGGTCTTCACAAAGGTCCTGGAGTCCTTGGTAGCGATCCTTCACATCAGGGACGTGACTGTTATCCCGTATCTGGACGACCTCCTGGTGAAGGCTACTTCTCGTCACGCCTGTCTAGACAGCATCAGGATCACCCTGGGTGCCTTGGTGCGCTTCGGCTGGATAGTCAATTTCGACAAGTCCTGTCTGATCCCAGCGCAGAGGATGGAGTTTCTGGGGGATGATTCTCGACACTCAGGTGGCCAGAGTGTTTCTTCTGCCGAGGAAGATCCAGCAGTTACGGTTGGACATATCTCTGCTTTTAGGTTGCACCGCATACACACTTCACGCTTGCATGCGGGTGATCGGCAGGATAGTGGCTGCCTTTGAGGCTGTGGCCTTTGCGCAGTTTCACACTCGTCCTCTGCAGCGGGCGATCCTGTCCCGGTGGGACGGGTCTCCAATGACCTTGGACATGACAGTTCATCTGCCCCCAACCCCGGTGCGAGCCGACCTGGGCTGGTGGCTAACTTCCCCTGTGTTGCATCAGGGGAGGTTGTTTCTGCCCCCCAGTGGCTGGTCATCACCACGGATGCCAGTGTGTCAGGGTGGGGCGCCGTGTTTGGCTCCCGGATGACTCGGGGTCGCTGTTCCCTCAGTGAATCCGGTCTTCAGATCAACATTCTGGAGCTCTGGGCCATTTTTCTGGCACTCTCGCGTTGGGCCCCTCTCATTTGGAGGCACCCAGTTCGGATTCAGTCTGACAATGCCGCAGCAGTCGCTTACTTAAATCATCAGGGCGGCACCAGAAGCCGGATGAGGATTCTTCGCTGGGCAGAACGGTCAGTGCCGGCCTTGTCGGCGGTTTTCATCCTAGGGGTAGAAAACTGGTTGGCCGTTCACCTCAGTCGAACGACGATCGACCCCGGAGAGTGGGCACTGCTACCGGAGGTTTTTCACCTCCTTTGCCGAAAGTGGGGGACGCCAGACGATCTGTTTGTGTCTCGCTTAAATCACCAACTACCGAACTACGTGGCCAGAGCCAGGGATCCCCTGGCCCTAGCAGCAGATGCGCTGGTCCTTCCTTGGAGTCAGTTCACTGGCCTCTTCTACCTCAAGTGCTCAAGCGCCTCAAGTCCGAGAGGGTACTCGCTATTCTCATCGCCCCAGACTGGCCCCGCAGGTCCTGGTACATGGATCTTGTCGCCCTACTGGCAGACGCTCCTTGGCCCCTTCCGTTGCGTCCAGATCTTCACTCGCACGGGCCCTTGTTCCACCCCACTTTACCGCAGCTGCGTTTGACGACGTGGCTGTTGAAACCACGATATTAACATCTCGGGGTTTGTCGGATTCTGTTATCCAGACCATGATTGGGGCACACAAGCCTCAGTCCACCGGAATCTATTACCGAAGCTGGAAGGCTTTTTTTGCCTGGGCTGAGGCCCAGAATTTTCACCTCTTGGTATGTTCTACCTCAAGGGTGCTGTCATTCCTGCAGTTAGGCCTGGAGCTCGGGCTCGACCTGTCCTCCATGAGAGGTCAGATTTCTGCTCTCTCACTCTTGTTTCAGCGCAAGCTGGCTTCCCACTCACAGTTTAAAACCTTTTTGCAGGGGTTCGCACATTTGGTCCCTCCGGTTCGTAGGCCTGCCGAACCATGGGATTTAAATCTTGTGTTGAAGGCCATGCAGTCTTCACCTTTTGAGCCACTACGGGAGGTTTTCCTGCGTTTCATTTCGTGGAAGGTGGCCTTCCTGGTGGCCATTACTTCCATCCGCCGAGTGTCTGAACTGGCGGCGCTATCATGCAAGTCCCCTTTTTTGGTTCTGCATAAGGACAAGGTTGTTTTGTATCCTGTTCCTTTGTTTCTCCCTAAGGTGGTGTCATCGTTTCATATTAATGAGGACATAGTTCTGCCCTGTTTTTGCCCCTTGCCCTGTTTAGATGTGGTCAGGGCCGTTCGGATCTACCTCTCTGTTACGGAATCCTTTAGGCGCTCTGAAGCCCTTTTTGTCATTCCGGAGGGCCCACGCAGGGGCCTGGCGGCCTCTAAGGCCACCATTGCCAGCTGGATCCGGTCTGCAATTTCGGAAGCCTATCGGTCTAGAGGGAGCCTCATCCGTTTCGAATCACTGCTCAATCCACACGAGCGGTTGGTGCCTCCTGGGCAGTTCGGCATCAGGCTTCAGCGCTACAGGTGTGCAAAGCTGCCACCTGGGCTTCGGTCCATACCTTTTCTAAGTTCTACCAGATCCATACCGTGGCCTCGGCTGACGCAAGCCTCGGCCGTAAGATACTTCAGGCAGCAGTTTGGTGAGGTTTATCACTGCTGATTAATTTTTTTAGTTATTGCTTGTTTTCCCACCCTCTGGGACTGCTATTGGACATCCAAAGGTGCTGTGTCACCCAATGAATTATTGGCAAGAAAAATGAATTTTTGTGCTTACCGTAAAATCCTTTTCTCGTCCGATTCATTGGGGGACACAGGTCCCACCGTCATTTTTTACTCCATGGTATCGGTCTGCTTTCTTCCTCTCGGCCACAGCTTTTGTACCAACTGATCAGCCTGGCGTCAGCAGGAGGGATATAGGCCACCGGGGCGGGCCCAACACGTTGGGTCCGCCTAGTGTCCGCCTCCTAAGGCAAGGGCCTATACCCAAGGTGCTGTGTCCCCCAATGAATCGGACGAGAAAAGGATTTTTTGGTAAGTACAAAAATCTATTTTTTTATGTGTAAAATGGCAAAAGGGGATGATTTGAACTTTTAACAGGTTTTTTTTTTTTTTTTTTTTTTTTTTAACTTTAACTTTGAGTCCCCTAGGGTGCTTCACCACTAGGGGCGCAATCATTTATACAGCCTCTTGCATTGTTATACAATGCAAGAGGGTGTACAAATATGGCGGTTTTTACTACCCAGGGCAAGAAGTAGAAAAACAGAAAACATGGCAGCAGTGAAAGCCTTTACCAAGCTTTCAGCTGCCATGTAAACTGATCAGGGCCCTGCGATTTTGGTGCAAGGGCCCTGATCATTCATTTAGATGCCATGGCCATGTTTGCCGTGGCGTCTGAGGGGTTAAACAATGTGGAATGGAGCCAGCTCCATTCCACGCTGTTATTGGCGGGTTTCAGCTACAATTAGCAGCTGGCACCGCCTGGCTATGTAGCGGGATCACGGCACGATCCCACTACTAAGCCCCATACTGCCATCAGTACATACCCATAGCTCCAGATGCGGTAAGGGGTTAAGTTAGTAATACATTTTTAATTCATATAATACTTGTTTATTTGCGAGAAATAGCAAAATGTGAAAATTTTGAAAAATGTGCCATTTTCAAAGTTCAAAAATTTCTGCCCTTCTGGTATGGCTCTTACATGTGCTTAGTGCATGCCTGCAGGCTCCCGTCGAAGCCTGGTACCTCAATCTACTTGACCTTCAACAACTCCACAACAATTGTTCTAAACACATGCCGAGGTCTTTTCTAAACACAAACAAAACCATCTTAATCCTGGTGCGACACTTAGTGGTCAAACATCATAAAACGAACAAAATAGAAAAAATGGGTTATCGCTCACCAGTAGTTCTGCTCTGCTTGTTAACCGCACAAGATCCTTCCACACAGGGTGCTCGCAGGAGGTGGATATCCGGTTGAAGATATTCCATAGATCGTTACTAGAGAAGTTGAACAAACTCCAGCACTTGTGCTCAGGATACGAAAATACTTATAAAAGATGCACTTTTATTGGAAAAAAGTTTAAAAGCAAAACATAAGAACACTTTAACGCTGCTGCGTTTACGCATTTCAGGCCAGTTAGAATGGCCCTTAATCGTAACAACATTGCAGCTACCAGACCTCACAATAAATATACTTCCTGAAATCAATTAGGCAGAACACCTGAAAGTTAACCCTGGCGTATCCAGCAATAAACATGTGAAAAAATGTGAAAAACACCATGAAACATAAAAAATACGGGGCTCAATACAGGTACATAAGATCAGACCTATAATTGAGTCCCTGGGGAAAACGTGTGTCCAACACAAGGATCCAAAATGCTTCCCTATTTGTTAAAGCTTTCTTCCAGTCACCCCCACGTAATGGTTTGGGGACTCTCTCTATAGCTCTCACTTTAAAATGATCGATGTTGCCTGAATGTGACTCCTTGAAATGCCTGGAAGCCCCAGATAAACTTCTGGAGCTTTGATGTGTAATGTCATAGATATGTTCTCTGATAAGTGTCTGAAGACTTCTCCTGGTACAGCCAACGTATTGCAAGTTGCATTCCTCACACCAAATTAGGTAAACAACGTGGTCGCTATGGCAGTTCAAGAAAGAAGAAATGGAGTAAGTTTTACCTGTGACAATTGAATTAAAATTATTACCTTTGACCATAAATTTGCAAAGATTACATCTGCTTGTACCACATTTGAAAGAACCAAGGAGATCTAACCATCTAGTGTTACGTATAGGTTCTTTGGTAAACAAACTAGGTGCAACAATGTTGCCTATAGTACATGGTCTAGTGGGTACAAACTTGCATCCTCTTTGAAGAATCTTACTCAATGTTGTATCTAAACTAAGTATAGGGAGATATTTCCTGATGATATTAGTGACTTGTTGAAACTGGCAACTATATTGTGTAGTGAAACAGATATTAAAAGTATCCTTATTTCTGTAACGTTTGGTATTTTGTAGTAATTCTGTCCTATCTCTTTTGTCAGCTTGTGCCCTGGCTTTGTAAATAGCATTGGGTTTATAATCTCTTTGTAGTAATCTGTTGTGAATGGTATTGCTTTCCCTCTCATAGCTGTATGATGTGTTGCAGTTACGTTTAGCACGGATAAATTCCCCCTAGGGTAAATTACGCGTAACATGCTTGGAGTGACAGCTCAAAGCACACAAAAGGCCGTTACCAGAAATGGGTTTCCTGTAGGTTTTAGTTAAAATTTTTCCCTTACTTGGGTCTCCCAATAGGTCCAAATCCAGGAATGTAATATGAGTATCGTGTGTTTCATGTGTAAATTTGAGATTTTCTTGGTTTTTATTTAAATATTCCACAAATTTTTTCACATCATTCGATGAACCCTGCCAAATAAGTAGGGTATCATCTATATACCTGTTATACAGGAAAATGTCTTGAGAAAATGGATTACTAGAGGAACATATATATTTTTACTCCCACCATGCCACATAGATGTTGGCTAGTGATGGGGAAAAACACGAACCCATAGGCCTACCCTGGATTTGGAGAAAAAATTTGTTAGCAAACTGAAATAATTATGCGTAGCAAAAATTCAGTGGTCATTACAATGAACTGTTTAAGTGATTCGTTGTAACCAGTATATTTGTCCAACTGACAACTCAAAGCAACAATGGCTAGAGCATGGGGGATTGATGTATACAAAGATACAATGTCACAGGAAACCCATTGAAAAGACGGTTGCCAAACAATTTGATCAAGATTCCTTAAAATGTCCCTCGAGTCTTTAGTATAACTAGGGGAACGTAGCACAAGCGGTTGGAGGTGACGATCTAACTATAGGCTAAGATGCTCAAATATAGACCCAATACCGGATATAATTGGCCGGAGGGGTAGTGGAAAAACCCCTTTATGAGTTTTTGGAAAGGCATGAAATTTTGGTATATTTGGATGATTTACCTGCATGCTATCCCTTTGTTTGGGAGTCAGAACATTAAGTGTTACTCCTTCTTCTAGTAATCTACGGACTCTATCACTAAAACATTTTGTAGGGTCAGATGGTAAAGATCTGTATACACTCTGGTCTTCAAGCATGTTATTGATTTCCCTATGATATAAATCCTTTTCTAAGATGGTAACATTGCTGCCCTTATCTGAGGGATGCACCACAATGTAGGGATTATCTCGGAGGAGGTTAAGGGCTTTATACTCACTGCTTGTAAGATTTTTATCCACAGTGTTTTTACTCAAATGCAAATCCCTAAGCTCTCGTTCAACTAGGTGTTGGAAATCTTCCATTACTCTAGCTCTGGAGTTAATTGGATAAAAATCCTCGTTTTTAATGTAAGGTAAACTGACATCCTCTTGTTGGATGTTGGAAATATGTGATGTATCCTCACTAAGTTGTTCAAGTAATAGGATTGAATGTTGTTCCTGAAAATTAAGACCCCTGGGAAAAAAATCCTGATCACTAGAGACAATAGTAGTTGTTTGATCCGTATCATCATCAAAAAAATGTTTTTTAACCGTCAACATACGAATAAAGCGATTTACATCCTTTATGGTGTTAAACAAATTAAAGTCAACTGAAGGAACATAATTTAAACCTTTAGCTAATACATGCAATTGATCAGCACTGAGGATACAGGCTGACAAATTAAGTACCGTAAGGTCCGAACACTTCAAACCCTGTTCAGATTGAGGTAACGCCGAGAGCGTTATCGTTGTGTCCTGGACGAGTTCCTGGTTTGAGGATGGGTGGGTGCTTCTTCTGTGTCTCTTACCCGCCCTCCTCGTACATTTGGGAACCGTGATCGCCCTCGGGTTCCTCGTGCGTTTTTTGAAAAACGTGAATTAACATTGTAGTTGGAAAGTTGGTAATCACGTGGATCTATGTAGTCCTCAGAATCTGTAGTGTCCGTGCCTGTATCTGCACTGTCCGTTTTTATCGGCAAAAAAGATACTCGCTTGTCATATCTTTTATTCCTACGTTTCTTCAAAATCGACCTAGGGCGGTCATGTATCAGAGAGTTTAGTTGCCATTTATACAATGATCCTTGTGCATAATCCAGAGAGTCTCGATCAAATTTGCTTTGTTTTATCTTCACAATATTATCCTCTAATTTGGCTATATTATTTTTGAGCTTTTCATCCAAATTCAGGAAAAGAGAATCATTAGCGTAAAGAATCAGTGACTGTTTGGTTTCTTGTAGGCAAGCCTCTAATTTTGCCAATTGTTCCTGTTCAGACTTGACAATCAGATGCATAAGCTTCATAGAGCATTCGCTCAAAATGTCATTCCATTGCTGTGAAAAAATCTCATCGGTATTAAAAGTAGGATACTTGGTGAGGCGAAGTCCCCTAGGGATCATGTTTTTATCGATATATGACTGTAAGGTTGTACTGTCCCACCATAGTTTTACTTGTTTAGTCATGATTTTTTCCAGCTCCGCAATTTTCTGTCTTAAATCCAAGTTTTCATGTTGCATAGTGATTGTATCCTTGCCAAAAATCGACTGCGCTCTGCTACGTCTAATAGCATTGTCTATAGGCAAAAACAGATCCGATTTCATGGAAGAAGTTGGTGCATCAGAATCTCAGTCATATAAGGGCAGAAAAAAGGGCCCCCATAGGCAAAATTCAGTATCCAATGAACATTTATGGGGGGAGCAAAAAAAACCCGCAGCCATGCATAGGAAATAAACAAAATAGAAAAAATTTTTCGTCACCAGCTTTCTGCTCTGCTTTTTTAACCGCACAAATCCCCACACACGGGCTCGCGGGAGGTGGTATGGGGCGAAGATATTCCAAGATCGTATTTTAAGAATTAAAAAAACCCCCGCACCGTGCCGGGATACAAAAAACTTATAAAAGAGCATTTTTATTGGAAAAAAGTTAAAAACAAAACATAAGAACAATTTAAACGCTGCTGCGTTTACCTTTTCACCAGTTAAATTTGGCCCTTAATCGTAAAACATTGCACTACCAATTTCAAAATAAATACATTCCCTGAAATAAATTTGGCAGAACACCTAAATTTAAACCCTGGCTTATCCAAGGAGAAAAAAAAAAAAAAAAAAAAAAAAAAAACCCGGGTGTGTGCCTGTGAAAGACATACGTTAGCAAAATAGTAAAAAAATGGAAAAACCCCATAAACATAAAAAATACGGGCCCAAACGGGTACATAGATCAAACCTATAATTGAGTCCCGGGGGAAACGTGGTCCCCCCAAAGGATCCAAAATATTTCCCCCTATTTTTTAAAAGCTTTCTTCCAGTCCCCCCCAGTAATGGTTTGGGGATCTCTTAGCTCCCCTTTTTAAAATGAGGTTGCCTAAATGTGACCCTTGAAATGCTGGAACCCCAAAAACTTCTGGATTTTTGATGTTAAGCAAAATATTTCCTGATACGTGTCTGAAGATTTCTCATGGTACAGCCAACGATTGCAATTTACATTCCCACCCCAAAAATTAGGTAAAAAACAGGCGCTATGGCAGTTAAAGAAAGAAAAAATGGAAAAATTTTTACCTGTGACAATTAAATTAAAATATTACCTTTGCCCAAAATTTTGCAAAGATTACACGTTTTGTACCACATTGAAAAAACCAAGAGATCAAACCATCTTTTTAAACGTATAGGTTTTTTGGGGAAACAAAAGGTGAAAAACAATTTTTGCCTATAAACGTGGTCTAGGGGGTACAAACTTGCATCCTCTTTGAAGAATCTTACTCAATGTTGTATTAAAACTAATATGGGGGTTTTTTCCTAGTTTAGTGATTTTTGAAACTGGCAACTTTTGTGTAGTAAACAGATTTTAAAAAAGTACCCTTTTTTTTCGAAAACGTTTGGTATTTTGTAGAAATTTTCTGTCCTATCTCTTTGTCAGCTTTTCCCCTGGCTTTGTAAAAGCATTGGGTTTAAATCTTTTTTTAGTAATCTTTTGTAAAAATGATTGTTTTTCCCCTCTCATAGCTGTATGAACGTGTTGCAGTTTTTTTTGCACGGAAAAAACCCCCCAAGGGTAATTAGCTAAATGCTTGGGTGACACTCGAAGCCCCAAAAAAGGCCTGAATTTTTTGCTCACATAAATTATTTCCATTTTTCTAAAAAATTTTTTCTCCCCAAAATCGGGGCCCTATGGGTTCGTTTTTTTCCCCCCCATCACTAGCCAACATCTATGGGGCTGGTGGGAGGAAAAATATATAATTCCTCTAGTAATCCATTTCTCAGACATTTTCCTTATAACAGGTATATAGATGATACCCTATTTTATTTGGCAGGGTTCTCGAATGATTGAAAAAATTTGGGAAAATTAAAAAAAACCCAAAGAAAATTAAAATTTACACATGAAACACCATACTAATTAATTCCTGATTTGGACCTTTGGGAGCCCAAAGAAAGGGAAAAATTTTAATAAAACCTACAGAAACCATTTCTGGTAAGGGCCCTTTTTGGGCTTCGAGCGTCATCCAAGCTTTTACCGAAATTTCCCCTTTGGGGGAATTTATCGTGTAAACGAACGCAAACTCATACAGCGAAGGGAAAGCAATACCTTCACAAAAAAATTACTAAAAAAGAATTAAAAACCCCCAATGCAATTTAAAAAAGCCGGGGCAAACTGACAAAAGGATGGGACAAATTTACTACAAAATACCAAAGTTACAGAAAAGGGATACTTTTATATCTTTTTCACTAAAAATATATTGCCAGTTTCAACAGTACTAATATCACGGGAAATATCCCCCCATACTTAGTTTAGATACAACATTGAGTAAGATTTTTCAAAGGGATGAAAGTTTGTCCCCACTAGACCAGTCTTTAGGCAACATTGTTCCCCTAGTTTTTTTCCAAAAAACCCTATAGAAACATAATGGTTAATCTCCTGGTTCTTTCAAATGTGGTAAAAGCAATTAATCTTTGCAAATTTATGGTAAAGGGTAAAAATTTTAATTCAATTGTCACAGTAAAACTTACTCCATTTTTTTCTTTCTTAAATTGCCATAGCGCCCACGTTTTACCTAATTTGGTGTAGGAATGTAACTTGAAATACTTGGCTGTACCTTTTAATTTCAACACTAAGAGAACTATCATAAATTTACACATAAAGCTCCAAAAAGTTTATCTGGGGCTTCCAGGCATTTAAAAGGGAGTCACTTTCAGGCAAATCGATCATTTAAAGTGAGACTATAAAGAGCCCCCAAACCATTACGGGGGTGACTGGAAGAAAACTTTAAAAAAAGGGAAGCATTTTTTGGGTCTTTGTTGGACCAAAGTTTTCCCCAGGGGTCAATTATAGGGCTGACTTATGTACCTTATTGACCCCGTTTTTTTATGTTTCATGGTGTTTTACATTTTTTACAGTTTATTGCTAACATATGTCTATTCCAGCCAACCTCTTTTTTTTTTTGTTTTTTTTTTCCTTGGAAACCAGGGGTAACTTTCAGGGTTTTCCCAATTGATTTTAGGAAGTGTATTTTTTGGAGGTTTGGTAGCTGCAATTTTGTTACGATTAAGGGGCCCTTCTAATGCCTAAAAGGGTAAACCAGCAGCGTTAATTTTTCTTATGTTTTCTTTTTTAAAATTTTTTTTCCAATAAAAGTGCATCTTTTTAAGTATTTTTGTTCCGAGCACAGGCCGAGTTTGTTCAACTTTTTCCTATACCGTCTATGGAATATCTTTACCGGGTATCCCCTCCTCGAGCACCGTGTGTGGAAGGTCTTTGCGGGTTTTAAAAACAGAGCAGAAAATTTGGGGAGGGTAACCCCTTTTTTTTTATTTTTTTCATTCCCTTGCTCCCCGATAAATGTTCACTCGGTATACTGAAATTTTGCCCGTGTAGGCCTTTTTTTCTGCATTTTAATGACTGAGATTTCTGAGCACCAA
This sequence comes from Phyllomedusa bahiana, assembly GCA_025379985.1. Taxonomy (NCBI): domain Eukaryota; kingdom Metazoa; phylum Chordata; class Amphibia; order Anura; family Hylidae; genus Phyllomedusa; species Phyllomedusa bahiana. The sequence goes on along the minus strand of JAODAL010001811.1, from coordinate 186,148 downwards.
AATTCTTCCATAAAGGATCTGTTTTTGCCCAAGACAATGCCCCTAACGTAGAAACGCAGTCTATTTTTGGGAAGGACACAATCGTTGCATCATGAAAAAACAGATTTAAAAAAAAAAATTGCAGACTGGAAAAAAATCATGACAACAAGTAAAACAAGGGGGGACAGACAACCTTACAGCATATATCGATAAAACATGATCCCTAGGGGACTTCCCTACCAAGTATCCACTTTTAATACCGATGAATTTTTTCCAGCAAGGAAAAACATTTTGAGCGAATGCTCTATGAAGCTATCATCTGATTTAAGTCTGAACAGAACAATTGCCGAAATTAAGGGTTTCCCCTACAAGAAACCAAAAAAAAAATCACTGATTCCTTACACTAATGATTCTCTTTTCCTGAATTTGATGAAAAGCTCAAAAATAAAATACCAAATTAGAGGGATAATATTGTGAAGATAAAACAAGGGAAAAATTTTTCGAGACCTCTGGATTATGCACAAGGGTCAGTGTATAATGGCAAACAAAACTCTCTAAAATGACCGCCCAGGGCATTTTGAAGAAAAAGGAATAAAAGATATTACAAGCGAGTTTTTTTTGCCGATAAAAAAGGGCGGCGATACAGGCACGGACACTACGATTCGGGACTACAAACCACTGAAAAAAACTTTCCAATACAATTTAATTCACGTTTTCCAAAAACGCACGAGAAACCCGAGGGCGATCACGGTTCCCCAAAAGTACGAGGAGGCGGGGTAAGGGAAAACAGAAAACCCCACCTCCTCAAAACCGGAATCGTCCAGGACACAACGATAACGCTCTCGGGGTTACCTAATCTGAAAAGGGTTTGAAGTGTTCGACCTTTCGGGACTTAAATTTTTCACCGTACCTCGGCTGAAATTGCAGTATTACTAAAGGTTTAAATTAGTTCCTTCAGTTTGCTTTAATTGGGTTTAAAACCTAAAGGGGTAAATCGCTTATTCGATGTTGAGGGTTTAAAAAACATTTTTTTGATGATAACGATCAAACCCTATATTGTCCTAGTGATCAGGTTTTTTTCCCCGGGGGGCCCTTAAATTTCAGGAACAACTTTTTAAACCTTTTACTTGAACAACTTAGGAGGTTTTAATTTACATATTTCCAACATCCAACAAGAGGATGTCAGTTTAACCCTTTCATTAAAAAGAGGATTTTTATCCCAATTTAAATCCAGGGGGTAATAAAGGAAATTTCCAACACCTAGTTGAACGAAGTTTAGGGGGTTTGCATTGAGTAAAAACACTGTGGATAAAAATCTTACAAGCAGTTAATTTTAAAACCCCCTTTAAACCCCCTCGAGATAATCCCTACATTTTGGGGGGGCCCCCCAGATAAGGGCACAAGTTACCATCTTGAAATAAGGGGGTTTATATTATAGGGGAAACAAAACATGCTTGAAGACCCAGTGTATACAGACCTTTACCATCTGACCCTCAAAAAATTTTTAGTGAAAGTCGTAGATTACAGAAGAAGGATAACAAAATTTTTTTGACCCCCAAACAAAGGATAGCATGCAGGTAAATCATCCAAAATACCCCATATTCATGCTTTAAAAACCATAAAGGGGTTTTTTCCCCCACCCTCCGGGCCCAATTTTATTGTATTGGTCAAATTTGAGCATCTTACCTTTTGGAGATCGTCACCTCCAACGCTTGTGCATTCCCCATTTACTAAAAAACTCGGGGACATTTAAGTATCTTGATCAAAATTGTTTGGCAACCGTTTTCAATGGGTTTCCTGTGACATTGTATCTTTGTATACATCAATCCCCATCCTTTAGCCATTGTTGCTTTGAGTTGTCAGTTGGACAAATATACTGGTTACAACGAATCACTTAAACAGTTCATTGTAATGACCACTGAATTTTTGCTACAGCATAATTATTTCCAGTTTGCTAACAAATTTTTTCTCCAAATCCAGGGTTGCCCTATGGGTTCGTGTTTTTCCCCATCACTAGCCAACATCTATGTGGCATGGTGGGAGGAAAAATATATATATTCCTCTAGTAATCCATTTTCTCAAGACATTTTCCTGTATAACAGGTATATAGATGATACCCTGCTTATTTGGCAGGGTTCATCGAATGATGTGAAAAAAATTTGTGGAATATTTAAATAAAAACCAAGAAAATCTCAAATTTACACATGAAACACACGATACTCATATTACATTCCTGGATTTGGACCTATTGGGAGACCCAAGTAAGGGAAAAATTTTAACTAAAACCTACAGGAAACCCATTTCTGGTAACGGCCTTTTGTGTGCTTCGAGCTGTCATCCCAAGCATGTTACGCGTAATTTACCCTTGGGGGAATTTATCCGTGCTAAACGTAACTGCAACACGTCATACAGCTATGAGAGGGAAAGCAATACCATTCACAACAGATTACTACAAAGAGATTATAAACCCAATGCTATTTACAAAGCCAGGGCACAAGCTGACAAAAGAGATAGGACAGAATTACTACAAAATACCAAACATTACAGAAATAAGGATACTTTTAATATCTGTTTCACTACACAATATAGTTGCCAGTTTCAACAAGTCACTAATATCATCAGGAAATATCTCCCTATACTTAGTTTAGACACAACATTGAGTAAGATTCTTCAAAGAGGATGAAAAATTTGAAACCCACAAACCACGTACAAAAGGGAAACCCATTGTTGCACCTTTTTTGGGTTTTCCCAAAAAACCCTATACGTAAAAACAAAGAGGGTTTAAGATCCCCTTGGGGTTTTTTCAAATGTGGTACAAGCGGGAATGTAAATCTTTAAATTTTTTATGGTCAAAAGGTAAAAAATTTTAATTAAAATTTGTCGGGGGTAAAACTTATTTCCATTTTTTCCCTTTCTTAATTGCCATAGCAAACCCATTTGTTTACCTAATTTTTTTGTGAGGAATGTAATTTCAAAAAGTTGGCTGTCCCCTTAGAAGTCTTAAAGACATTTTATCAGAGAACAAAAATCTATGAAAATTACACATAAAAAGCCCCAGAATTTATCTGGGGCTTCCCCCTTTTTTAAAATCAACCAAACATCAATTTTTTAAAAGTGGGGACCTATAGAGAGAGTCCCCAAACCAAAAACGTGGGGTGACGGGAAAAAAAGTTTTTTAAAAAAATGGGGAAAGCTTTTTGGATCCTTGTGTTGGGAAAAACACTTTTTCCCCGGGGGACTAAATTATAGGCCCGGGATTTATGTACGCTGTATTGAGCCCCGAAATTTTTTTTGTTTCAGGGTGTTTTTTAAACATTTTTTCACATTTTTTTAATTGCTAACGGAAAATTTTTTTTTTTCCTTTTTGGAAAAAACCGGGGAAACCACCTTTTTGTTTGTTTTTTAATGTTTTTTTTTTCTTAATTTTGGCCTAAAAACCGAAAACCCGCCCGTTAATTTTGTTCTTATGTTTTCTTTTAAACTTTTTTCCAAATTTAAAAGTGCATCTTTTATTTTTTTATTTTCGTACCCTTTAGCCCCGAGTGCCGGAGTCTTTTCAACTTCCTAGTAAACATATAAAACCTCTACCCCATAAGGGTTTCTTATTTTGGGGCCCAAACCCCCAAAACTGGGGGTTTAATTTTGTATGAGTTTGAAGGGGAACCTAAAAAGTACTGATCTCTTTTTGATCCTGGCTCACCAAACACAATGCCTATTTAAAATCGTATTGTGGGGAATCCAACTAGCACATTACCAACAAAAGGAGGTTTATAATTTCAAGGGGTTTTTTGGCTCACAGGCCATTTAACCCCTTACTGTCGCACCCAGTTTTGGCCTTCCTGACAAAGCCCCATTTTTTTAAATTGATGTGTCATTTTATATGGAAATAACTTTTTGATACTTTTACCTATCCATGTGATTCAGAGATTGTTTTCTCATGACACATTGTGCTTTAAGTTAGTAAGAAATTTTGGTCCATATAATGTCATGAAAAATTAGAAAAATTTGCCATTTCCAAATTTCTGCATGTTATTCCACTCAAAATAGTTTATAATTATCTACCATATCTCTACTGTAGGTTGGCATCATTTTTAAATGTCTTTTTTTTTTTTTTACAAGAGTAGGGGAATTAGAAATTTAGTAGTAATTTTTTGTATTTTCAAGAAAATTTGCAACATAGATTTTATTTAGGGACCAGTCCAGTTCTGACATGTTTTTGAGGGGCCTGTATGTTAGCTACTCCCTTAAGTGACTCCATCAAAGAAACTGCACTCCTTAACATGATTAAAAGTGCTTAGGAAGTTTGTTAACACATTAGTTATTTCACAGAAATTAAAGAAAAGTTGAGGTGAAATTTCAAAATTTCAATTTTTTTTTTATTTTTATCCATTATTCACTGGAATACTGTAAATGTGACCAGGTAAATGCAACTCAACATCAATTCCCCAGATTCTGCTGTTTTTATAGATATACCATATGTGGCACTAGTACTCTATTTGGCTCAACCACAAGCATCAGAATAGACAGAGCACCTACTGCACTTTGAGGTCTCATTTTCATTACGATATTCTTTAGGCACTATTCCAGGTTTTTGGGCACCATAAGGTGATAAAACTTAATAAACACCCCTAAAAAGACCACATTGGATACTAAACCCTTTAAAGGGGTTTTCTCACTACAAAGATCATATCTGTAATGATGGGGGCAGTAAAAATAAGCACTTTTGCAATTTGTTTGCATTACCTAAATCATTTAGTATAGCAGATATAAATTAATCTGTGTATTCTAGACCTAAAACTGTGGCCTGGCCACGCCCTCTTTCCTGTTATTGGCTGACTGATAATTCATTCAACCTATTGGGACACGCCCCCTGGATGGGAAACGCCCCCCTGTGCTGTGAATGGCTGCCTGCACTCTATGCTTGCTCCATTCTGAGCTGTGAAAAATTAAAGTGAAACTAGGTGCCTTAGTTTGTTATGATGGTTGTGTCTGTATAATAAAGCCTGTCTGAACACCTCTATGCTCCCAGCTCTATGTGAAGGATCTGGGCAATTACTGAGTCTCTAACTGATAGATTTACTCTTTCACCCACAAAACACAGCATTATACAGTCTGCTCTCATCACCCATATAACACAGCCCTATACAGTCTGTTCCCCTCTACCTCCTGCCTGATAACACAGGTGGGAGCAGAGTGCAATTCTCACATTTGTATCATCAGCTCAGGCTGTATGTATAACTGTTTACACCAATGCATGTGTTCTGGATACAAGATGCTTGTGCAGCCTGGGAGGGAGCTGAAGCGCTCTGCAGATATGATAACCATTGCAGGAGGTCTTCAGAGCTGTGACATCCTCTCCCTTCCACTGCTCACACAAAATGATGATGTCACCACCCTTCAGTGAGGGAAGACACGTCTACTGGGAGGAGAGACACACTCCTGGATTTGAAGCTGCAAGACAGAGAAACAACTCAAGTCTGCAAAACCAATGATGAGAAAACTCCTTTAAGGAATATATCTAGGGATGTAGTGAGTATATAGACCCCACAAGTTTTTAGTGTTAGGCGGCGAAAATGAAAAAATGCATTTTTTCCAGCAATCTGCAATTTTAGCATAAAAAATTTAATTTTTACAAGGAATCCTAAAAAAAACACCACAAATTTTGTTGCAATTTATTCCAAGTTCGGCAATACCCAATATATGGGTGTAAATTGCTGTTTTGGGGACATAGCAGGGCATAAATAGAAGGAAGCGTTATTTGGCTTTTGGAAGCCAGATTTTGATGGGCTTCAATTATACAGCGTTCACCGTGTAGTGTAAAGGACAAGATAACTTTACCAAGTGGGTTGGTAAAATTACAGTGATATAAATTTTATATAGTTTTTTATGTTTTAGTACTTTTTTTTTTTATAACTTGTTTTTATTGAAAGACACTCGTAGTATACATCAAATCTCGTGGCAACATGCGCCACTAGCAACAGTTGTATTCAACAAAGAACAGAAATTGTATACAAAGATAAGACTCAGCCTATCTCCCATTCTAGCTGGCCAGTGTGAATCTGGATGCACCTGATTTCTTTTGTCAACCCAAAGGTCAATATCCTTGGTGGGTTTTGCTGTGCATTATCAGTTTCACTCGGCCACTTTCCACACTTAGGCTGGTGTGTTAGCATTTTCATTTTTAACTTAAAATGAACAACAAACAAAGGGGGGTGGGGGGGAAAGAGGGGAGAGGGGGGGGGGGAGACAAACTTAAGGGAACCTACCCGTGGTCCGGACATCCGACACACCCAGGAAGAAGCCCCGGACGGCGCCGCTCGCATCCATCTGTAGTTGTGTAAATTATATAGGTAGTACAGTATCTGCCGATTGGTTCGTCAGGTACCAAGTGGTGAATTCAAAGCAACTCTTTATTTTGGCTTTGATGTGCGTGGGTAGCAGATTAATAAATGGTGACCACGTTTGGAAAAAATGTTGTGTTCTTTTTTCCTTTTGTTGCGCCGCTTCGATCCAGTCCATTCTGAATATGTGTGATAGTTTGTCTAGGAATAATCTGAGGGTGGGTGGGCCCGGTTGAATCCAGCACTGCAAGACCGACTTTCTGGCCGCTGCCGCCACATAGAACAGTAGCCGTTTTTGAATGCTTGAGATGGAGGTATAGTCCCCAGGGAATATCCCAAATAGTGCCCATAGGTCTGAATTTGGGCAGCGCGGGAAAAGATTTCTGACTGTGAAGGAACGTACTGTGGACCAGAAAGTCTGTATCGCAGGGCAAGACCAAAGGCAATGTAATAGATCTGCGTGGGGGCTTTGGCATTTTGGACATGCATGGGTGTCAGAGTTACCCATCAGGAAACCTCTGTGCGGGGAGACGTACGATCTATGTGTGATCTGGAAGGCCATTTCCCAGTAACTCATGGGTGGTAGATATTTGGCCGATTGGGTGAGCGCAGTTAGCAGAAGGTCGGGTGTCAGAGAGGGAATCTTTCTTGTCCAATATAAGAGACCACCATGTATTCTAGAGTAGTCTAAGGGTTTGTATAGTAAGGTGTAGAATCTGGAAAGTAGGCCTTTAGTTCGTTGTGAATTTGGTGTAATTTTGAGAAATGGGTCGTTCCAGGTTAGGCCTTCTAAGTGTTTCAAGGTTGCCAGCATGTAGCTGCATGCCTGCAAATAGTGGAAAGGGTGGGGGCCTATTATTGGGAATTTAAGTTGTGCTTCGTTAAACAAGTATGGGCGTTTTGTCTGCGTGTCAATAAGATCTGCTATTCTGTTCACCCCATAAGCCTTCCATCTTTTGAAGCTCAACGGCGGTTTGCCCATGTGGAAATTTGGATTGTCTACGAACGGTAGTAGGAGGGAGTGATTTGGGTTTAATCCTAGTATCTGTCTCGCTTTGGTCCAGGAGCGCCATGCTGTCATTATTAAGGGGTTATTCGTGATTTCTGGAGGTAAATTTGAGTATGGGAGGTGTAAGAGACTTACTAATGAAATATTGGGGGAGAACTGTTGATCTACGTTGGGGTCTGTGAATGTGCTGACATTGGCTATCCAGTCCCCTACTATTCTGAGTTGTGCCGCTATGTTGTATATATGTAACTGCGGAAAATTGATACCCCCGTTTGAGCGACGCTGGGCCAAGACGATCATACTTGTGCGAGGTCTCCGGTTATTCCAGATAAAAGCTCGGAACAGCCTGGTTATTTCTCGTACGTCTTTTGGTTTGAAGTACAGCGGTAATGATTGTGAGAGATACAGTAGTTTTGGGAATATGATCATCTTGACCAGGTTCGCCCTCCCCAGTGGGGATAATGTCAATTTTTTCCAGGTCATAAAAAGTTTCTCTATTTCTTTTAGAAGGGGGGTAACGTTAAGTTTATAGATTTGGTTGCATTGTCTAGGTATCAAAACCCCAAGATAAGATAGTGTGTGACTTTGCCATTTAAATGGGTAGTGCACGGACCAGCGGGGGTTGGACGGTCCTCTCAGCAGCAGGCCCTCTGATTTATCTTCATTGACCCTGAAGCCTGACAGGGAGCCATAAAGTCGAAGATGCTCTAGGATATTAGATAGGGCATGTTCCGGGTCTGTGATGTATAATAAGACGTCATCTGCAAACGCGGATACTTTGATTTGTGTCAAACCAATTTGAATCCCCTCAAAGGGTACATTTGTCTCCAAGTGTCTTAGTAGCGGATCAATTGATAAGTTGAAGAGCAGAGGGGATAAAGGACATCCCTGACGGGTGCCTCTATATATTGGTATTTTGGTTGAAGGTAAATTATTTACATTCAGCATCGTGTGACAGTTCACCTGGCAGTGGCTCAGAAAGGATAGAAATAGGTCTCCAAAACCTCTGTGTCTTAAGCATGTGGTGAGAAACTCCCATGACACAGAATCAAACGCTTTCTCAGCGTCCAGGCTGAGGAGCATTGTCTTTGGGTTTGATTGACCGATTTCTCTGATCGTTGCTGCTATCGCCTTTCTGATCCCCACGGTGGAGTGTCTATTTTTAAGGAAACCCATTTGGCTTGTGGACAACAATGGCCCTAACATCTCCTGCAAGCGGTTCGCTAGGATTTTCGTGAGAATTTTATAGTCTTGATTTAATAGTGAGATGGGTCTATAGGATTGAATATGTGTGGGGTCCCTGCCAGGCTTCAGTATCAAGATAGTCTCTGATGCCAAGAATTCAGATGATGTGCGCTGTCCATTGTATACCTCCCCCAGGTAGCTAGTGAGGTGTGGGACTATGTGGGGTAGCAGTATTTTGTAGTATTCTGCCGAAAGGCCATCTGGTCCTGGTGCTTTGTTGTTAGGCAGGCTGGTTATAGCTTCTAGAACTTCCTCCTCCGTTATATCCCTTTCTAGGCATTCTTTGCAAGTTGTGGGGAGTTTTGGTAGGGATAGATTTTGTAGGAAGCTCCATGTGGCTGCGGAGTCGTATGGGGCCGCTTTGTAAAAATCAGTGAAGTATTGGGTGAAGATGTTCTGTATGGTGTTAGGGGAATGCGTCAGCAGGTTAGTATTCGGGTCCTTTAGCGAGAGAATGTGGCGTCTGGTCGACGGGGGTCTTTGCATTTTCGCTAAGAGGGAGCTAATCTTGTTTCCCCACCTAAAATACCTGTTTCGGATCGCCTCGATGCCCCACTTCGCTTGTCCCTGTAAGTACGTTTCCATTAATTGTTTGGCTTCCAGGAGTTTCCCTTTGGTTAGTGAGTTGGGGTCAGCGATATAGGTCTGATGGGCCGTGGTTAAGTCAGAGTTTAGTTGGGCGTACTTTTTGCGGGATTCTTTTGCTTTATATTTTAGGTAGGAGGTGACATGTCCCCTAAGAACCGCCTTGGACGTAGGCCAGAATAGGCTCACATCAGAGACATGTTCCAGGTTGTCGTCTACAAATTGCATCCAATGTGTTAAAAGGTATTGTCTAAAGTCTTCTGAATTTATCAGGTGGGAAGGGAAGCGCCATTTCTTTATGGGCGAGGGGGTCCCTGGTTGAGTCACTGAGAGGCCAATTGGGGCATGGTCCGAGATTACGATGTTTTCTATGTCTGTTCCCAGGACCCGTGGGAAGAGAGTAGAAGAAATGAGAAATAAGTCAATACGGGAGTGGGTTCCATGTACACTGGAGTAGAATGTAAAGTCTTTGGCTGAACCGTTCAGGAGTCGCCATGGATCGCAGAGGTCAAAATGTTCCATTAGTGTTAGAAGGTTACGTATAGCGCTGGTGTCATGTGTGGAGGTCGACGAGCGATCCAGCTCCGGGTTGAGAGTGGTGTTGAGGTCACCTCCCAGTATAATGTTTTGTAGGTTTCTCCCTAGCAGGAAATTATAGAGATCGGCATAAAATTGGGCATTACGTTGGTTGGGGGCGTATATGTTGAGAAGTGTGTAATTAATTGTATTAATGGTGGTCTCTAGTAAGAGGAATCTGCCTTCTGGGTCAGCATATGTGGCATGTATTACCGGAGAGATAGATGAGTGAAAGAGTATTGCTACTCCTCGTTTTTTGGACGTGTAGGGGGCCGAGTACTGATCTCCTATCCACGGTGCCCTTAAGAGATTATCTTCACCTATTTTCCAATGTGTTTCTTGTAGGAAGATGATGTGTGGTCGAAGTTTTTTAATGTGTGATATAACTTTTTTACGCTTTATTGGGGAGTTCAGGCCCGCTACATTCCAGCTGGTTATTTTTAGTGATGGTGGGTGTGTAGTAGTGAGGTGTGTGAGTGTTGGCATGGTACTCATCCTATTCCTGTCGCAATTCTCGATTGTGCGTGTGATCTTGTTCGTTCGATGGAGGGTCCACTGTCCCAGCGAGCAGGGAGCGCCTCCAAGAGATTAGCCTCCGGTGTGTCAGGCATCCGGGCCACAGGCAGGGGGCGAGGAGAACACTGGGAAAAGGAAACAAGGGTTAGCAAAAACCATAGCAAAACAATGGTAATTTTTGATAGCATAGTGGCAATCATTGCCGTAATCAAAAACAATCAGAGCAGTAGTTTAGATCAGTAGCATTTCCTAGGCACATTTAAACACGATGAGCTAGCCCTAATATAGTCGCGTTAGTCCGGCGCATCATGAGGTGCATCAGGGAAAAGGCGGCGTCGCGCCTCCCTGGGGTCTTCGTAGAAGGTGGGTCGTCCGTCGGTCATCACTTTCAGGCGAGCTGGGTATAGAAGTTGAAACCTTATGTTTTTTTCATATAGAAGCCTGCATATCGGTGTGAATGCTTTACGTTTCATTGCGACTGAAGTGGAGAAATCTTGGAATATGAGCACGGGTGTGTTGTTAACTTGAAGTGATCTTGCCGCTCTATATGCCCGTATCACCTTCTCCCTGACTGTCCAGTTAGCATATCGGGCAATTACTGGTCTCGGTCTGCTGTCTCTCTCACCCCTTGGGGGCCCGATGCGGTGGGCTCGTTCGATAAGCAGGGGGTCGTTTGGAAGGTCTAGGTGCAGTGCTTTAGCCAAGTCGTCCACCAGATACTGCTGGATTTTATCTTGGGTGACATGTTCGGGGATTCCCACAAACCGGAGGTTGTTCCTCCTCTCCCTGTTCTCTAGATCCTCCAGCTTGTCACGTAGGATTATCTCGGCGTTTTGGCATTGAGCGATGTCCCGTTCGTTCGCTTGTGCGGTCGACTCGCAGGACGAAACTCTGGCCTCTAACTCGCTGATTTTCTGCGCGTTTTCGGTAATCTGGCTCAACGCTGAGTTTACAGAGGCTTGGATCAAATCTATCCTTCTGTCGAAGTATGGAGTAAGGAGCTTCGATACTTCATGGGCCACTGCGGCTGCACATTCTGCGTCAAAGCCTCGGCATGCGGGTAGATTTGACACCGGAGACAGGTTCGGCGGGGTGATGTCACTATCCGTCAATAGCTCTTGGGACACCATGGCTGGAGAGGCTGGTGGTGTGATAGTTTTATTTTGCGTTTTGGTTTGAGTTTTATCCACTTTAGCTTGTGAGTCCTTGTTTGCAGGGGTATTAGAAGTATTTTTTTTAACCATTCTTTGTGGCTGAGCTGTGGATTGCGACCTTAAATACTTGTCCATGATGTATGGAGGCTTTATATGTTAAGAGTGAGAGAGACAGCAGGAGTTTGTGCCTAATGGGTGGTGTCTAATGTAACATCAGGTCTTGACAGCGTCCTAGTGGTGAAGCAGAGATAAGGCAGGGGAGTTCAAGGTATTGTCGGTTGGTGTGTTGTCCAGCAGGTGTCGCTGTTGAACTACCTTTAGTTTAGGAAGCGAGTCAGAGGATTTGTTGTTGAACTTTTGCTCTTCTCACTAATGCTGTAGGAGTGATTTCTTGTATGTGACCAAACACGTGGTTCAGGGAGGCCTGTGTTTGGGAGTTTTAGAGTTACAGTGTTGTAGCTGTGGCATGTGTTTTAGTACTTTTATACAATAAAAATACATTTATAAAAAAAAAAAAATGTTTTCATAATCTGCTAGCCATAACTTTTTTAATTTTCTGTATAGGGAGCTGATTATGGACTTGTGTTTTGCGGGATGAGTTGACGATTTTATTGGTACCATTATGGGGGGCATATGACGCTTTGTTATGTAAGTTGTTGATTGCTTTTAAATCTGGTTTCTGGAAGCCAGGGTGAAGGAAGTACTGCAATACTAGTAGTCTTTTTATTTATTTCTTACAAGGCTCACCGTGCAGTATACATGACAAGTTAGTTTTACTCTGTGGATCGATACGATTATGGTGATACCCAATGATATAATTTTTTTTAATGTTGAAGCACTTTTTTAAAAAAAAGTGTTTTTATTGTGTAAAACAATAGTTATGCATCGCTATTTTCTGATAGCTATAATTTTTTCATGTTTACGTATACAGAGCTGTGTAATGATTTTTTTTTATGGGATAAACTGATGTTTTAATTGGTGTTTATATATGCTTTTGATCGCTTTTGATTCCTTTTTATTTTCAATTCAATCCGGGTTAATTAACGTAACAGATTTTTATGGTAAATAGTTACACACTCGGCCATACCAAATATGTGTACTTTATTTATTTTTAAACTTTTTTAAAGAAAAGGGGAAAATGATGGTGTATGTGTTTTTATTTATTTTCTGTGTTTCTCTTTTTAACTTTTTTTTAACTTTTTCCCATTTTTTTAACTTTTTCCCATAGGGGATTTGTATCAGTGATCTGAAGATAGAGATAAGTACATAACAGTACTGCTATGTACTGGTTTCTATGGAAACTGTCACACACCATGCCCAGACATGCTCACAAGGCACTGCGGGGCATGGTGATATCACATACAGCCCAGAAGTGTCTCTTACACTCCTGGGCTGTGAGGTGAGCAGACAGCAATGCCAATCGTGCTGCTGCTGCACCGACAGAAGACAGAAGGAGCTCCCTCCTTCTGTCTTTGCCTTAGCTGTGGTGATCACAATAGATCACAGCAGCTAAGGGGTTAATCACCCGCAGCCAGAGCTAACTCTGGCTGCAGGTGATATGGCATGGAGTCAGCTGTAATATACAGCTAGTCCCATGTCGCAATCGTGCGGGCCCCGCTTGAGAACCCACACAATGTTCTAAGCATACCGGTTTGTCCATTTGCAGAAAATCACTTCCCACTAGGACAAACCTTATCTGGAGAGACTCATCCAAAACAGAGAGAACATACAGACAAGCAGGAACAGATGGTATACCCTGCTGCGTCTTATGATCTGTTCATGCAGATCCAATGATCCTAAAGCATTTCAGGTACAGTCTGCCAGCCTGTGCCCACCCAGGGATGCTATTTTGTTGCCATTATATACCTGCAACTTACTCCTCATTCTGAGATCTCCAAATTAATAGAAGAATGGACATATGTGGATTGACATCAGGTTGATTTAAGAAGCAAAGTCCTTTATTTTGATGTACATATACAAGTTTTTATACAGATTGACCGGGAGATGTGGCAACATCATCATCATTACTTTTTTTTTTTACTACAATTTGCAATACAATTTGTTAGTTTAAGCATATAATCATAATACAATTGGTTACTTCTAATAAACATACTTTTAACACATAAGCAGTGACCTTTACATTATCTTTGATTTACTTGACAAATGTGTTTTATCAGTGATTAGAAATTGGAGGGACAAAAACCAACCAATAAGAGAATAGGTCGGTTTATACTTTAGATAGATATAATTTCTCTGTTGGAAATTATGAGCCATTTAATTTAAGATGGAAGAACTAAGAAATTTCTTATTACATCTACAACTACATCAAGGCTAAACACACGCTAAGCAGATCAAGATCTAAGTGTTAGAAATATGAACATTTAAACCTTAGTGAATAACAAATAAATCACTTAACCCTATTTTTTTTTGACAGGTAGGTGGTGTATATAAAAATAACATTAACATGGATGCCAGAACCAAGGTTTCCCAGCAGAACATTGTCCAAAATTATACTGTTAGTGTTATGGTTGATTGGTGCTTAAATTGCTATGTAAGCTTGGTGTGATGGAGGCCACTCCTGCTCACTCATTATATAGATGTCACCTGAATCAATTTGTGTACAATGACACACCTATCTAGTCTCTGTTTTTTTAATACATACAAGATGGGGTAGAATTATTCTTCTGGAAGTTTCAAACAACTTCCCAGAATGGAATTGTTAGTCAAACAATTCCCCAAACAGGCAAAAATAGGCAACATGAACAGAGCCTACTCTAAAACCACCGTCTGTAATCATACACCCTCTGGGAAGCAGAGTTTTAGGCTACCTCTTAATTTTCACCAGTGCCCGCTGCAAAGCAGGATGGACTTGGCTGTAAGAGACCCAGTTTGCCCCACCAGAGAGGTGTCGGAAAAAAATGTCAATGGACACACAGGATGAACAAGGGAGGACAGGAACAGGACTAAACATTGAATAATGTGGTACCAAAACGAGAAGCAGAAGAATAATTGAGAAAGTCAAAATGAGAAGATACCGACACTTCTGTGTACAAGAAATGAGGTTCAAATACCTGGCCTCAGAAATTGATTGCACACAATCTCAGACTGAGGTTGGGCCAGGGGTCATGAGAAGCTAAACAAGCAGAAATAACACTTAATAATTATAGTTTGCTGTTCTATAGTGCAGTGCATTAGAAACTAAACAAGCAGAGTTAACTCCTAACAGTACCCCGACTGGACCATTCAATCTAGTACTATGATTATGTGGAAATTTTCTATGAAACAATGTTACAAGCATTAACAGAATTAGCTGGTACCCAAATCCATTCTTCTGGACCATTCTCTTTCCAGTGCACCAGGTATTATAAAGTATTTCTTACCATATGAGAATCCAGGATCCTCTACTTCAAGCTCTAAATCTCCTACCACCTTAACTGGGCGAGTATGTCTTTTCAGTGGATTGATGGGTAAGATATACCTCTTGAGGAAAGATTTATGAAACACGTTGTGAATCTTAGAAGAAGAGGGAAGATGTTAATAAAATGATGCACATTGGTTATATCTCCAAAATATCTAAGGATCAATAAACCTCACAGCCACCTTATGACACAGTACCTTCAGTTTCAAATTCTTAGTAGAGAGAAAACAGGCTCTGCTGAACATTTTTTATTGTAATTTCTCTTTTGAATAAATTGGAAATTCTTTATGTCCCAGACCATGCACAGTTTATTTGCTTTGCCCTCCACTGCTGGATTCTCAGAACAAGCCGAGAAGAAAGAAACAAAACGAGGATGAAAACTATAATTATAAAAAAAACCTAAGATCATCTAAACAATGATCGGGCAAATTCACCTTGGGTTTCACTAGTGCGTGAACTGTAATGACATTGAAGGCAGATACTGTCTGGTGTTGTTGAACTCTTTTTGCTAAATTTTGAACAAGCTGAGTTAGACCATACATTTGTTCCCCCAGATACCTCATTTGCCCCCTGTAGAACAGGAAAATCCTGGTCAATGTGAAAATATGGACCTTTGATTATGTTATGGAAGCGCCAAGCAACTTCCTAGACTGAATTAACAAGTCAAGCAATCCTCCAAACAGGCACAAATAGGTAACACAAACAGAGACAATTTTAAACCTACTGTCTGTAATCAGACACTCTTTGGGAGGCAGAGCCTAAGACTCATGGCAAAGTAGGATGGTCCTAACTGCATGAGAATCAGGTTCCCCCAACACAAAGATGTCAGAAAACAAATACAAATAGGCAGACAGACACAATGAACAAGGAAGGGGAAAACAGAACTAAACACTGAAGAAGTAGAGTGGTTTAATGAGCTGGGTTTAAACCAGGAAAATGTATGGTTCAAAATCGACACGCAGAAGAATAATCGACAAAACAAGCCAGAGGCTGAAAAGAGAAGATACTAACAACATGCAAGTAGCAAGGTGACATCAAGCCCGGATACAAGAGCAATCACAGAGAAGATGTACACAGGGAATGAGGTTCAAATGCTCTGCTTCAGCTGTTGATTGAACACAATCTCAGCCTATGGCTGGGCAGAAGGCAAGAAAAGCTAAACAAGCAGATTTAACTAGTACCGAGAGTTGAGCTTCTAAATAAATGTGTGAAGTTTTTGCTTGATATAAATGTAGTTTAATGCGCGATGAATGCATTGAAATGATCACACCGCAGATACAATGCAGAGTGAGATTTTTTATTATGCTGAAAACTTTGGTCTTATGTCAATAACTTGGACACAAATCAATGGGAACAAGAAAACATGGAAATTTCCGTAACGATTAATCTGTCACTTAAAAATGAGTTATATTTGGATTAATCATAAAATAGTCATAACATTCTAGGCCTAGAACAAGTACAAGATGACCTTAAAAGAAACATATGCTACAACGTGAAAAAAGGGGAGTATTCCAACCAACTAAATTTCAAAACATTACACACATAGGTGTAGTAACGTAAATGAGTATATAAGTGTGGATTACATATAATATACAGTACAATACAATATTCAATATGTATATGTATATTTTAGATCTCAGAAATCATAACTTCATAATCTTTACTGGAAGATGGAAAAAGTCTGATACAGTTCACTATGGGATTGAAATTTTACTTCTGCAGAGGAAGAGCTAAAATACAACAGGGAACAGAAGCGCACTCATGTGATGCGCGTAACAATACCAGGAATCAACCTTAAATAAATGGTTTTGCTCACCTGAAAAGGTTGTACTTCAAATGGTACAACTCATATCAGCGCACAAGAACCTCAAAGGGTTTGAACAGAAGCAGCCGGTCATTTCCACAATACACGTGAGGGCTCTTGCGCCAAAGAAGTCTCCACGGCTCGAACAGTATACACACTGCAGTAAAAAACTGCACAATGGATATACAATTGTGCTCAAAAGTTTACATACCCCAGCAAAATTTTTGCTTTCTTGGGGTTTTTTCAAAAAATATTATTGATAACACAAAAACTATTTTTTCACTCATGGTTAGTGGTTGGGTGAAGTCATTTATTGTGAAACTACTGTGTTTTCTCTTTCCATGAGTGGAAAAAAAGTTTTTGTGTTATCATTCATATTCTATGAAAAAAGGACAAGAAAGCAAAAATTCTGCTGGGGTATGTAAACTTTTGAGCACAACTGTACCAACGCTAATGTAGAAAAAAGCTTAAATTAAACTGAACTCTAGGCGTTAGCCATATAGAACGTGTCAGCATTTATTTAAGCAACAAAAACAATAAAAAGGTAAACTACGCGTTTCGTGAGCACTCCTGGCTCACTTCATCAGGTAACAATCAAAGAGGAGTCACAGGCAGAATTTAAGAAGGAATACACAGTTCCAACTTGAGGCTACAAACAGAGAGAATCAGCACTTCAAAATATACTAAAGTTCATATGAAGCTGTTAGAAAAACTTCATCAAAAGCTAAAGAGTAGTGTTGAGCTATTATTATCGACAAAGTTGAAATCGGCAAGGTTTTTATGGTGATCGAAATTTTTAGATCATGCGATAATTTTCGGCGCTTCCTGTAATTTTGGCGGCCAGCAAATCAGATTACAGAATAGAGCAGGGTGAAATGTGTGTGCGACGTCATGACTGGGATGTGTATGGTTGCGATTGGCTGGAAAAATCACATGACCTCG
Organism: Phyllomedusa bahiana; assembly: GCA_025379985.1. Lineage (NCBI taxonomy): Eukaryota > Metazoa > Chordata > Amphibia > Anura > Hylidae > Phyllomedusa > Phyllomedusa bahiana. Next base: position 168,579 of record JAODAL010001811.1, on the reverse strand, counting down.
TTTTACATAGAACAGCGTTTCCTGTTCAGCCTCAGTGTCTCTCAGCGTCTCAGAGCAGAAGGACGTGCGCTCTGCTTGTGTCCAAACAGCTCAGCGAAATTATTATATTTCTTCACAGAGAAACCTCTACTATTAGCTGTGATCCTTACAATTTAGTTAGATTAGAGATTGGAAGATTTTATATAGTTAGGTAGAGAATTTTAAAGGAGCATCTACCGCTGTAAAGTCACGGGGGGGAGCGGAGGGGGGGGCCCCTGCGGGCGAACACAGACAAGCTCTATAAAGAATACTGGATAAAGTTCACCAAGACTTAGTGTAGACATTGCAATAGCTTTATTATTAACAGTTTTCTATTGAAATATTTCCTGGATATTGGGCAGCCTGAACTTATAGGATACACATCTTTCTAGTAACTGCAGGTCTCTTTGTTAGGTGCAAAACTCCACTTTTATTATCAGTATACATTTCAGATAGGTGTTCATTTTCAATTTTGCCCATTCCACCTTTGTTGATATATCCACCTTGTACTTAAATTAGAATCCAGCAAGTCAGCACAGGTTGATAGGTGCCAAAAATACCTTGTAATATCCGAATAAATTTCAGATACGTGTTTTTTGACTTTGGCGCACTACAGCTTTGTTTATTGAGGCACCTTGCACTTAAATGTGAATACTGCAATTTTGTAGTCACCACAGGTGAATTGATAGGTGCCAAAAAATACCTTTTATTATCCGAATACATTTCAGATACGTGTTTTTTCACTTTGGCGCAGGCCAGCTTTGTTGATAGATCTACTTTGCAGTTAAATTTGAATACAGCAATTTTGTAGTCACCACAGGTGAATTGATAGATGCCAAAAATACCTTTTATTATCCGAATACATTACAGATACGTGTTTTTTGCACTTTTGCCCAGTCCAGATTTGTTGATAGAGCCACCTTGCAGTTAAATTTGAATCCAGCAATTGTGTAGTTACCACTGGTGAATTGATAGGTGCCAAAAAATACCTTTTATTATCCGAATACATTTCAGATACGTGTTTTTTGACTTTGGCGCACTACAGCTTTGTTCATTGACGCAGCTTGCACGTAAATCTTAAAACAGCAATTTTATAGTCACCACAGGTGAATTGAAAGGTGCAAAAAATACTGTGTATTATACGAAAACATAACAGATACGTGTTTTTTTACTTTGGCGCACTACAGCTTTGTTCATTGACGCAGCTTGCACGTAAATCTGAAAACAGCAATTTTATAGTCACCACAGGTGAATTGAAAGGTGCAAAAAAATACCGTGTATTATACGAAAACATAACAGATACGTGTTTTTTGCACTTTTGCCCAGTCCAGATTTGTTGATAGAGACACCTTGCAGTTAAATTTGAATCCAGCAATTTTGTTTTGATTAGAGGGATTTGAGAATAGCTGTGATTTGCCGTCTTTTAATAAGAGACTTTCCAAAACTATTCCATACCTTCTCAAATTTTTATATTTCTGAACATGGAGCGAAATGCAGGTGGTAAGCGAGCAAAGAGGGGGTAGCACATGGAGGTAGAGGTACGAGAGAAGGTGCTCCTTCCAGTGCTGGCGACAACACGCATGCCAGCGGATCGTCAGTTGCAGGACCGTCAGGCCTGTCATCGCTGGGTCAGGGCCCTGTGAATCTCAGTAACGAACAGCGTCGCCAATCTGTCCTTCAGTGGTTAATGCAACCTGCATCCAGCAGTCTTACCTCCTCGTCCTCCCAGTCACGGCCACAAATGTCGTCATCATCATCGTCAGCATGGATCATGCGGGTTTTGGGGTCATGCTGTGGTCCAGAACAGGCATAGTCAATGTCCAGTTCAACTAAAATGGTGGTTGAAAGACTCCTTTTCGGCACTTTTAATCTGGGGGTCAGACAGGTTAATGGTATACTGCGTCCAGGACATGCTAGTCATGCGTTCACTAAATGGTGGTTGAAAACTCTTTTCCGGAACTTTTTAATCTTGGGTCATGACAGTTTAGGGTCATGCTGCGGTCCAGCACAGGGTTTGTCAATTTCCAGTTCAACTAAAATGGTGGTTCAAAGACTACTTTCTTCCGGCACTTTTTAATCTGTGGGTCATGCAGTTTTTTAGGGTCATGCTGCGTTCCAGGACAGGGATATTCAATGTCCAGTTCAAGTAAAAAGATGGTTCAAATAATACTGCCTTCTGGCACTTTTTAACTTGTGGGTGATGCTTTGTTACAAGACAGGGATAGTGAATGGTGTGTAACTTTTTTTCTGTGGCTTTTATAGCCTAAGTGTTGTGCCTAAGATGTAGCAGGTATCCATTTGACTGTTGTGGCTGTTAATTCCAGCTTCTCCAGCCCTGTTTGGGTGTAAGAATGAAGGTGTTGTTGCTCTCCCATAGACTTTAATGGTCATCGGAGATGATCGACTATCGACTATCGAAAAACCTTATCGATGGTGGCCGACTATCGCTATCCCTATGCGATAGCAACGTATCGCCAACACACTGAAGAACCATACAATCAAAATTGCAAAAACCAATCTTTTATGGGCTTTGAGTCTATCTATATTTATTCAGATTTAAATCCATTTTTATCACGAATTAAATATTATAAAGCTACAAAAATCGACATTTTAAATTTTTATGGAGGTTAATAAAGAATCTAATAATTATTATTTAAAATTTTTACAGAATTAATTATTTAAACGCTACATCGACGATTTTATTTTTATCTGGCAAGGTAATAAAGAATCAAGTAATTATTTCTTAAAATTTTTAAATGAAAACAAATGGGGCTTATCTTTTACCATGACGCATCATCCCCAAGAAATTATCTTTTTGGATTTATGCCTTTTCATTGAAAATCATGCTATCCATTCAAAAAACTCATTTAAGTATGCTATTCCAATAACTATTTACAATTTTCCAGTAACCATCATCGAAACTGGATACTGAATGTCCCTTTTAGGCAATTCCAATGTTTACGCAAGAATTTCACCTTAGATAGTAATTTTGTTACACAAGCAGATTTCTTATCTAAAAATTTTGAAGAAAAGGGTTTTCCTCCAAATTGGGTATCTGCTGCTAGAGGAAGGGAAAATAAGTGAACAGAAAAGGATTATTTGAATGGAACATCTATTAAAAGTACTGAACCCATTAATGAAATGAATAATTGTAGTTTGGTTACTACCTTTAGCTCTCAACATCGAGAAGTTTACTCATTACTCCAGAGACATTGGGATATACTTTTATTACACACCATTTTAAACCCTTTTTTGCCTATGAAACCATGCGTGATTTATTGTATTGCTAGAACTCTAAAGAATCTCATTGCCCTATCTCGTTTAAAACAATTATCTGATACTCTTAATGATACAAGAATTGAGCCCCCAGGTGTCTTTCCATGCAATTTTCCCACCTGTAAGTGTTGCTGATATAAGAAGATGCTTTTTATTCATCCTCTACTAAAGAAAGTTTCAAAATTAAGGCTAATTTATTCTGTACGAGTACATATGTGTTCTATTTGATCACCTGTGTTTGTGGAATAAAATACATAGGTAGGATCACTATGAAACTATCTAAAAGATTAAACAATCATTGTTTTAAAATCAAACATGCTAGGTTGATACACAGTTTACCGAGGCATTTTTCTACCTCTCATAAAGGTAAAATTCCTAGGTTTTGGATACAGCCTATTGAACAAATTCCTTCAACAGTTCCTAATCGTTGTCAAAATCTTGCAGAATGAGAAGTTTTTTGGATGTTTAAACTGGATATGCTGACACCTAGTGGCTTAAATGAGATACAAGAATTGATTGTATGATATTTCCCTCTTTTACTTTTCTATATATCTTTTTATATGTATTTATAGATCAGATATAGTATTTAATGTTTTAGTGATTAATATGGAGCAAGGTTTTAGGATTAATTTTGGTTTTATATAGTTTTTTTGTTCTTTATAGCCTATAAATTAATTTCCTAGCTTATACTATTCACTGTAAGCAGGGACGCAATTGACTCTAATCTTTTTATGTAAGCTAGTTTCTTTATGCCAGTGACCTAGTTATTACGCCTCTTATTAGTCTTCTATAGTATTTACATCTCTTTGTTTACTAATAGTCCAATTTATGTAAATGTATGCAGATTTTGGTTATTTTTGCCTATTTTCTATTTGCAGGATCTTTGAAACTCTTGATGAAGTTTTCCTAACAGCTTTATATGAAGTTTTTGAAGTGCTGATTCTCTCCGTTTGAAGCCTCAATTCGGAACTGTGTATTCGCAGTCCTTTTTAAATTCTGCCTGTGCCTTCTCTTTTGATTCCTTACCTGATGAAGTGATCCAGGAGCGCTCACGAAATGTGTAGTTTACCTTTTTATTGTTTTTGTTGCTTAAATACATGCTGACACATTCTACATGGCTAACGCCTAGTGTTCAGTTTAATTTAAGCTTTTTTCTACATTAGCGCTGGTATATCCTTTGTGCAGTTTTTTACTGCGGTGTGTGTAAATTTTACTTCTCAACTTAACAAGTCCAAAACAAGAATATACTAACAATGTGCAGGTATCCCAGATAAAAGAGCAATCACAGACAAGATGGGAGTGAGGTTCAAACACCCTGCCTCAGCTGTTGATTGGACACAATCTCAATCTAGCCCTGGGCCAAGAGGAATGGGTGCTTTCACACAGCACAGTTTTGGTGCAGTTTTAACTGCGCTCCAATTAAAATGTTTTTATTACCAGCAAGTGTTTTTCACTTATCTAAAATGTTTGGAAAGTAAATAATCAATTAGTGTGACTGTAATCCACAAGACTTCAAACACAGTAATTGATTACTTACTTGAAACACCTTTCTGAACAATTTAGACAACTGAAAGAAGCTATCTGGCAAAGGCAGTTTAATTGGAGCGCAGTTAAAACTGCACCAAAACTGCGCTATGTGAAAGCACCCAAAGAGAAGCAAAACAAGCAGAATTAATTGCTGATTGAACTTAATCTGATCCACTATTGTCTTCTTTAACATTGCTTCATGTTGTTAATTTTATAAAAAGTTTTATGAAATATTGAATGAAGAAACAATTTCTAGGTCAACATTTTCACAATACCTTTTAACAGGAAGACATTGAGTGGACCAGTGGCCGAACATGTGCACTGCTGCTCGATTCAAAGTCTATGGGACCGACAGAGAAGCACAGTTCACTGCTATCTCCATCACTCTCATAGACTTAGAATGGAGCAGCAGTGCACATATTTGGCCAGTGCCCCATTCAAAGCAAAGTGAGGAAGTACAGGGAACTCAAATCCAGCATTTTAGCGATTGTTGGGACCCCTAGCAATCAGACATGTATCACCTATCAGTGGATAGGTGATACATGTCAATAGTGGCCAAATTCCTTAAAATGTTTTTTTTGTGTGTACATAACTGCATAATTGTGTAACTTTTCTTTAACTTACAGCTTTGTAGGACTTGTTCACATGCCAGCCAATAGTAAATAAAAAAGATGTGGCCCACTGGGGCTTCTTTGTTGTATCACTGGCAATTGGAGAGGTAAATACACCTTGTTTTTGTTATTTTATAACATTTGCTGAGCTTTTATTTAGCTTTTTTCAATAATGTTAAACCCTTTAGTTTATTGCCACTGTATCATAATATATGTGGGATTCTCAAACAGCATTCTGAAAAATTGCAGTTTAATCAAAAGAGAAAATCTTGATTAAAGACTGTTTGCATCATTTTATTGGCCTACATTTCTAGTGTACTGAGTTCATATGTGTCACGTAGTACATTGTGCTTTCCTCTGTAAGCCATATGCTTCCTAGGACTAAAGCATCTCAAAAGGGTTCAAGTCAGGATTTACGCTAAAAAGCTCAATTTTTATCTCATCTGACCAGAGTACATCTAAAAGGTGTTTACAAACTGAAGATGACAAAGCAAAAATAATAATCTTCACACAAGTTCGTCAATAGGACAATGGCTCGAAAAGATTTGTGTTTTGGAACGGCCAAGTTATAGGCCATAAATGTCTGATAGGTGTACGTGAATGGAGAGGAGGTCTTCTTTTCTGTTGGAGTTCCAAGTACAGCTTAGCAGTGTGCTCAACTGTATTTGGAACTCCTGTTATAATTAATGAAGAATGCTGCACAAATGCAGCCTCCTCTATGCTTTGCAGAGACTTTTGGGGGTTTGTTCTCAAAGCAGGTGCAGGTCTCAGATGTGGGACGTGCACCTATCAGACATATATAGCATATCCTAATGACATGCCAAAAATGTTTGAGATAGGAACACCTCTTTAACCTTATTTAGATGAAGTGGCATGAAAAGAAAAGTTGTGTGCACACAAGGCGTCCAGAAATAGGCATGGCCTAGATATAAAGGGCCTAGACAGTGGGGCGTGACTTGGGATGTGACATCGTGCCCTAAAATGGTGTAAAAATGTCAGAGCAAAATATTGGTATAAAGTAAGCCGACCAACAGGTGGTATAAAGTCAGTCATAAGTGTCTACAGATAAGCTAAATTTATGAAACAGCAAGAGTCACTGTAATAAATCTGAAACATCCTTAGACTGCCTAGTATTAGTTTATACTGTGTAACTATAACACTTGGTTTACACCACATTTCTGTCTGTCATATGTATCCATTTGCATACCTGAAAAAAGCGACCCAAGGGATACTGCAAAGAATTGAAAGAGAACAATACACAGCAACTTTTGGACTACATTTTCTCAAAAGTATACATCTTCTTTGCTGGAAAAAGTATGGTTGTCCAAAAGTCATTATGTTTGTCCTATTGTTCCCTATTTATCTGTTGCACTATCCATCAGGATACTTTTTTTTAGGTACACACAATGTAGGTCTGGAATATGACTGAAACTTGGTGTGAACTCAGCTTTAGACAGTCGCAATGAGGCCTAACTGATGGAGATAGTGACTTCATTGTCTGCATGCAGATTTAATGATGAACTATGCCAAAGAGTGGAGCCTGAGGAGTCTGATGGTTTTTCCCTTTTAAACCATCTACAGCTATCTAGTCTGTGCTTCAGGGGAGTAAAAGGTCATTACTCTAAACGCAGTGTCCAGTAACAACAGATTATCAGGCAACAAACAAAGTCACACAGACACTAGGCAAGGCAAGAAGAGTACAGACATCACAGTATACAGGCCAGTGGTCAGGATAGGCAGAGTATGTGTCACGAGTGGGTCCGCAGCCCCCCGCCCGGGCTGCGGGCGCACTCGTGCCGCTGCGGCCCCTCCGGCGTCCGGGGACTGTAGCGCCGTGGCCCGTGTCCCTGCCTGCACACGGCGTCTCTTACCTGTCCACGCTCCCGCGTCCCCGCGACTTCCCTGCCGGCCGGCTCTTTTAGATTTAAAGGGCTAGCGCGCCGATTATTGGGTAAGGCTGGTCGCTGACCCTATATAAGTTCCTTCCTTCCGGTACGCCCCCGACGCATCTTTAGTGCCCTACAGCCTTTAGAGAAAGCGTTTTCTGCATCGAGTCCTGCTTACCGTGTACCAAACCGTTACGCTTCCGTTTCTTGACCATGAACCTCTGCCGCCTGCCCTGACCTCCTGCCTCTCCCCGACTACGCCTACGTCTCGCGATTTTGTACCACGCACTGCCTTGGCCGCCGCTGCAAGCAAGTAACGCCAGTGGAAGCGACCTGGTAGTTTCCCGCCGCAGCAAGTCCATCCCACTTTGCGGCAGGCTCTGGTGACAACCGGGTTCTACTTAGACTCCGCTCCCTGGTATGGCTTACACCAACGCTTGCGGTGGTCCAGCGGATTCACTACCAGCATCCTTGACAGTGCGCACCGATTATTGGTTAAGGCTGGTCACTGACCCTATATAAGTTCTTTCCTTCCGGTACACCCCTGCCGGATCTTACTGTCGCGGATACTGGTAGCGGATCCGCTGGACCACCGCAAGCGATGGTCCTGAATTGGGGACATTGCTCGTTGATGGCTGGACATCCTGGGGTTTGAAGATTGTATCAGTTGATCTCTGTTTTCTATTGGTGGCCGGGTCTGGCCAAAGATACTAGAGACTTTGTGGAGGCCTGTGCTACTTGTGCCCGGGATAAGGTACCACGCCACAGTCCTTCCGGCCTGCTGCAACCCTTGCCTACTCCCAGTACTGCATGGTCTCATGTGGCAATGGATTTCATCACCGACCTTCCATCCTCTTCGTGTAACACCGTGATTTGGGTCATTACTGAAAGGTTTTCAAAAATTTCGCACTTTGTCCCTCTGCCCAGGTTACCATCTGCACCTCGTCTCGCCTCCCTTTTCTTTATACATGTTTTCCGCCTGCACGATCTGCCCCGGCACATCGTTTCTGATCATGGGGTTCAGTTTGTGTCAAAGTTCGGGCGTGCACTCTGCTCCCGATTGCAGGTTAAGTTAGACTTCTCGTCTGCATACCACCCGCAATCTAACGGCCAGGTAGAGAGGGTCAATCAGATTCTGGGCAGTTACTTACGGCACTTTGTTTCGGCTCGCCAGGATGATTGGGCCAGCCTTCTTCCTGGGCCGAATTCTCGTACAATTCGCTGGACTCGGGAGCTTCGGGCGTGTCTCCCTTCTTTGTAGTATATGGTTGGCACCCCCGCCCTCCTCTCCCTCTGCCCTCCCCCTCCGAGGTTCCCTCAGTGGATGCCATGGTTCAAGACATATCTGCCATTTGGGAGCAGACTCATCAGTCCCTACAGCGTGCGGCTGTCCGTATGAAAACTCAGGCGGACAAGAAAAGGAGACCTGCTCCGACCTTTGCGCCAGACAAGGTCTGGCTGTCCGCCAAATACGTCCGGCTGAAAATACCCAGCTACAAGTTTGGTCCACTCTTCCTGGGGCCCTCTGAGGTACTGAGGCGTATTAATCCTGTGGCCTATAAACTCCGACTCCCTCCCACCATGCGGATCCCAAATTCTTTTCATGTATCTCTTCTAAAGCCTGTCGCGCTAAACCGTTTTTCCAGAAAAGTCGTCTCTCCCTCTTCTGAAGCCGTAGCCTCCAACATATTTGCGGTTAAGGAGATCTTGGCTATGAAATCGGTTAGGGGAAGACGGTATTTTCTTGTTGATTGGGAGGTATTCGGGCCAGAGGAGAGATCTTGGGAGCCAGAGCAGAACATCCTGGACCGCGAACTCGTGTTGAGGTTCCTCCAATCCAGAAAGAGGGGGAGGCCTAGGAGTGGGGGGGGGGGGGGTACTGTCACGATTGGGTCCGCAGCCCCCCGCGCGGGCTGCAGGCGCACTCGTGCCGCTGCGGCCCCTGCGGCGTCCGGGGACTGTAGCGCCGCGGCCCGTGTTCTTGCCTGTGCACGGCGTCTCTTACCTGTCCACGCTCCCGCGTCCCCGCGACTTCCCTGCTGGCCGGTGCGCGCCTCCCCGCGCCTTAGGTGCGCGCGCGCCGGCTCTCTTAGATTTGAAGGGCCAGCGCACCGATTATTGGGTAAGGCTGGTCGCTGACCCTATGTAAATTCCTTCCTTCCGGTACGCCCCCACCGGATCTTTAGTGCCCTACAGCCTTTAGAGAAAGCGTTTCCTGCATCGAGTCCTGCTTACCATGTACCAAACCGTTACGCTTCCGTTTCTTGACCACGAACCTCTGCCGCCTGCCCTGACCTCCTGCCTGTCCCCGACTACGCCTACATCTCGCGATTTTGTACCACGCACTGCCTTGGCTGCCGCCACAAGCAAGTCACGCCAGTGGAAGCGACCTGGTAGTCTCCCGCCGCAGCAAGTCCATCCCACTTTGCGGCGGGCTCTGGTTAAAAACCGGGTTCTACTTAGGCTCCGCTTCCTGGTGCGGCTTACACTATCGCTTGCAGTGGTCCAGCGGATCCACTACCAGCATGCGTGACAGTATGGTTGTCACAGAATCTAAATCAAAGGTCAGAGCAGAAGACAGACAGACATTAATTAGGCCAGGTCAGTACCAAGGAATCACAAAGAAGATATGCTACTGCAACACACTAACTAGTAGGAAACTATTGCTCAGGCAGAGAGTCATAATGGAAGATTGTTTTAAATAAATCAGGGAGTGCAGACATACAGTGAGAAAAATAAATATTTGACACACTGACGATTTTGCACGTTTTCCCACCTACAAAGAAGGGAGAGGTCTGTAATTTTTGTTGTAAGTACACTTCAACTGTGAGAGACAGAATTTTTAAAAAATCCAGAAAATTACATTTTAGGATTTTTAAATAATTAATTTGCTTTTGATTGCATGAAATAAGTATTTGATCATCTATCAACCAGCAATAATTCTGCCTCTCACAGACCTGTTAGTTTTCCTTTAAGAAGCCTTCCTACTCTGCACTTATTACCTGTATTAATTGCACCCATTTGAACTCATTAGCTGTATAAAAGACACCTGTCTACACAATCAATTACACTACATCCTCTCCATCATGGCCAAGACCAAAGAGCTGTCTAAGGACACCAGGGACAAAATTGTAGACATGCCACAAGGCTGGGATAGGCTACAGGACAATAGGCAAGCAGCATGGTGAAAAGGCAACAACTGTTGGTGCAATTATTAGAAAATGTTAGAAACACAAGATGACTGTCAATCTTCCTTGTTCTGGGGCTCCATGCAAGATCTTGCCTCGTGGGGTACGGATGATTCTGAGAATCAGCCCAGAACTACACGGGAGGACCTGGTCAATGAAATGAATAGAGGTGGGACAACAGTCTCAAAGATTACTCTTAGTAACACACTACAACATCATGGATTAAATTCCTGCAGGGTATGCAGTGTCGCTCTGCTCATGCCAGCACATGACCAGGCCTGTTTGAAGTATGCCTATGACATTTTGGATGATCCAGAGGAGGCATGGGAGAAGGTCATGTGGTCACATGAGACCAAAAATCTAACTTTTTGGTATCAACTCCACTCGCTGTGTATGTAGGAAGAATAAGGATGAGTTCAACCCCAAGAACTGTGAAGCATAGGATTGGAAACATCATACATTGGGAGGGGGCTTTTCTGAAAAGGGGACAGGATGACTGCACAATATGAAAGGGAGAATGGGTGGGGCAATATATCGTGAGATTTTCGACAAAAACCACCTATCTTCAGTTAGAGCATTAAGATGTATCATGCCTGGGTCTTTTAACATGACAATGACCCGAAATACACAGCCAGGCCAACTAAGGAGTGGGTCCATAAGAAGCATTTCAAGATCCTGGAGTGGCCTAGGCAGTCTCTAGACTTGAACCCAATCGAAAATATTCGGAGGAAGCTGGAACTCAGTGTAGCTCAACGATAGCGCCAAAGCCTGAAAGATCTAGAGAAGATCTGTATGGAGGATTGGGCCAAAATCCCTGCTGCAGTGTGTGCAAACTTGGTGCAAATGTCTGATCCCTATAGCTGCAAACAAAGATTTCTGTACCAAATATTACCGTATATACTCGAGTATAAGCCGAGTTTTTCAGCTGAAAAATCCCCCCTCGGCTTATACTCGAGTCACTGTCGGCGCTCAGGCGCTGCGATGGCCCGTGCGCCGACAGGGACGCTTCAGCTATATGCGACTCCTCAGGGAGCGCATATAACTGAAGGCCGAGTGAGCGCACAGTGTCCGGACGCTGCGGTGGTCCGGGCACTGTCCGCGATCCCTTCACCTATATGCGACTCCTCCGGAGCGCATATAGGTGAAGGGATACCACTGCGGGGCACAGAGCGAGTGCTCCGGGCTCCGCAGTGGCCTCCGGGTGGCCGCAAGCAGACTCGCGGCCGTCCGGAGCTTCCGGCACAGGCAGCGTGTCATCACGCCTGATGACGTCACCGCCTGTGCCGGGAAGACAGGACAGCGCGCGGGAGGCCGGAGCAGCGAGGAGGCGGAGCGGCGAGGGAGAAGGAGCAGCGGGGAGTCAGGTAAGTGTTTTAATTTTGTTTTTTTAAACTTCCTATACCTGCCTACAGCTGCCTACAGCTGCCTATACCTGCCTACAGCTGCCTATACCTGCCTACAGAAGGCCCTATACCTGCCTAAACCTGCCCTACAGCGGCCAATACCTGCCTACAGCCGGCCCTATACCTGCCTACAGCTGCCTATACCTGCCTACAGCTGCCTATACCTGCCTACAGCCGGCCCTATACCTGCCTACAGCTGCCTATACCTGCCTACAGCTGCCTATACCTGCCTACAGCCGGCCCTATACCTGCCTACAGCTGCCTATACCTGCCTACAGACAGGCCTATACCTGCCTACTGCTTCCTTTACCCGCCCTATACCTGCCTACAGCCGGCCCTATACCTGCCTTATACCTGCCTACAGCTGCCTACAGCCGGCCCTATACCTGCCTACAGCCGGCCCTATACCTGCTTACAGCCGTCCCTATACCTGCCTATTCCCTGCCTAACCCCGCCCTATTACTGCCTACAGCCTGCCCTATACCTGCCCTACAGCCTGCCCTATACCTGCCTATAGCCTGCCCTATACCTGCCTATGGGGCCATATATCTGCCTATAATCTGCTTATGGGGGACATATAACTGTCTATTACATGCCTATGGGGCCATATACGTGCCTTTTGGGACATATACCTGCCTATACCTGCATATAGGGCCATATATCTGCCTATAATTGCCTATGGGGGACATTAAAACTGCCTATGTAATTTTATTGGTATCCATTTTTATTTTTAAAATTTACCAGTAGCCGCTGCATTTTCTACCCTAGGCTTATACTCGAGTCAATAAGTTTTCCCGCTTTTTGGGGCAAAAGTAGGTGCCTCGGCTTATGCTCGGGTCAGCTTATACTCGAGTATATACGGTAAGTTCTGTTTTTCTATTGTATCAAATACTTATTTCATGCAGTAAAATGCAAATGAATTAATTAAAAATCATACAATGTGATTTTCTTTCTAAATTCTGTCTCTCATAGTTGAAGTGTACCTATGATAAAAATTACAGGCCTCTCCATTCTTTGTAAGTAGGAAAACTTGCAAAATCGTCAGTGTATTAAATGCTTATTTTCCCCACTGTAGGTGAAGGAAGAAATTTATAGTGCACACTTGCACTTTGAAAAGACCTGTAACTATTTCTGAAATGTGTAGCATTTCTTATAACTCTGTGTTGTGCTGTACCTCTGTTATCCCTTTTAGAAATGTGGTACTGAATTTGTCAACTGGCGTTCCCAAATTTGGGGGTTTTTTTTGTCTGACATAGCCCAAAATCGTTGGGCAAGTTTTTTGTTTTGGAAAAGGACCCCACCATTTGAAAGGGAAAAGGGGAACCCTAGTGTTGATTCAGCAACCGATTTTAGGTTTTAAAAATTCGGGAATGGGTTTTTAGGGGAAAAAAAGTCAAACAAAATTTTAGGGTTTGCCAGAGGTTAATTATTAATTGTTATGCTAATTCTGCTATGTTTGGTGATTTTTTGGGTTTTTTTCCTTTTTCGGGTCACTGTTTTTAATTTAAAATTAATGTACCCTGCTTCATCATTTCAGATTTTTACTCTTCCTTCTTTCATGCAGTGTCCCCTTATTTCCTTTTCCCCAAAAATTTAAAGACCCCAAAATCAAACAAACAAATTTTCCAAACCTATTTTGTATAAAATTTTTCTTTGCAAAGCACAACTCTCAACACATTTGTTCCCACTTTTCCAACCACGGGTTTAAACCAAAAAATTTAGCATAAAACATTAAAAACAAAGGAAAAAAGGGAAAATCGGGGTTTTTGCAAGCAGGTCATCTCATGAACAATTCTTGGGAAAACCTTATTTTTTTGGGAAAGGGGGAAGGGTTTTTAAAAAAGGTTTCTTTTTGTATATGGAGGCTCCCATTTTCCCCGGGATGGTGAGGGGACTTTTTCTTTTTTTTTTCTTTTAAAATTAAATTCTACATCTTCCCCCCTGCCCTGACACTTGTGCCCATACCTGGCCAAATCGTGGCATTTCGTGTTAAAAAACCTTTAGGGGAAAGGGAAAGGAGTGCTTCCATTTTGGGTTTCTGTCCCGCCCACTCTCACAGGCTGTCAAAAGGGGGCACCCTTTTCAGGTTTGGGGTTTTTTTATTTTTTTCTTTTGAATAATGGAGGTCGGTTAAACCCAAAGGTAAAAGGGGCCCTGTTTGGGCCGTTTGGGAGAGGTAAAGATAAAAGGCTGCCCCGATTTTGAGTTTAACGTTTGAAAGCCCGTGGGCAGTTTTAAACATCTTTTGATCAAAATATGGGGAAACCGAGAGGTTTAAAAGTTTTTTTATAATGTTTGATAGCAAATGCTTCTTTAGGGTTTTAAAAGTAGTTTTATTGCCCACCCTCAGGTTATGGCCCAGTCTTTTTTGGGAACTGTTTTTAAAATTTTGTGTTTGAAAAAATACATTAAATAAATAAGATGCAACCTAAAATTAGCGATAAAAAAAGTCACTAGTGTGTATTTGTGGGAAATTTGTTTGTTTTTGTACAAAATTTTAAAGGGGCTTTCCAAATTTGAAATTTCCCAAAAATGGGGGGTTTTTTTCCCCACCTTGTATTTTTTAAATCCGGGAAAAGTTTTTTGTATGCTTTTTTTTTTGTGGAGAATATCTCTTCCACCAAGTCAGTATAATTTTTAATAATATATTTAAAATTCCTTTTGGGGCCGGGTTTAAAAAACGAAGGTTCACTGTCTTTTTTTTTTGCCAATTCCTTTTTCCCATTTGGTGATGTAAGCAAGAGTATGGCCTGCTGCGCAGATAAACTACTATGAAAGAAACACCAGCATTCCTCTTCATGTAATTAAATCTATTAAATCCAAAAATAAAAAAATGGATGAAACATAGTAGAGACAGCAAAGAATGCTGACACTTTTTGTCACTTGTTCTAACTCATAGAACATAACACAATACCTGTGACTATGCATAATCTAGTTTTCTTGTGCTTTAAACAAAAAAAACCCTTAAATTGCTAACCTGTTACCCAATATTTAGGAGGGGCCTGGGGAGTTTCTACAAAAGTTTGCTGTGATGAGGACCAAGCCCAAAAGGGAAAAAGTAATCTTTTGTCCTAAAAAATTTGAAATTGATTTACCCTCATTTTGATTTTTTTTTGCCCTCCTATTCCTTACTTATTGGTCCCTTTAAAGTTGTTTGGGTTGCACTAGGGTTTTTGACCCATCTAGACCCATCTGGAGGGGTTCATGCTGGTCAGTCTCTTCAAGGCCCTGAACAGTGCAAAATATTAATGTTTATGTTTTAAAATAAAAGTATGTAAGGGGCCGGGTAGTGGGATACACTGGACCCCGCAAAGCGAGGGAAAACAACCGAAACCTTTGGGGGAGTTAAGAAAGGGTCCGGTTTTACCGAGCCCGCCGCCAAAGCGGGGTGGGATTGTTGCGGTGGGAGTCCTCCAGGTCCTCCCCCTAAAGCGGCGGGGTTGGGCGGGGCCCACCCGGGGGTTTCGCGGGGTTTCAAAAACCGTAAGCCGGAAACCCCATAGTCATGGAAGGAAAGGGTTACTTTGGGGGCGGGAGAAAGAAGGTTCGGGTGGGGAAAAAGGGTTGCAAGAGGGTAAGGTCCCACGGAAAGGAAAGAACAATTTAAAGGGAAAACGCTTTTTTTTAAGGCACGGGGGCAACTTAGATCCAGCAAGGAAAGTACCAGGGAAACAAACCCAAAAAATTAGGGGGCAGCCCCCGGAAAAAGGGAAGGCCAAATTTAAAACCGGCCCCGGGGGCCCTTTTTAAATTTTTACAAAAAAAAGGGCCCCGTCCCAAAACCCGCGCCTTGGCCGCAGGGGGCGCAGACAGGCGGGGAGCAACGGTAAGGAAAGGGTATTCAGAACGGGGTGCGCCCAAAGCTCATCTGCGGCCAGCGGAATTCCTTTCCCTGGTGGGGGACCCGGAGAGGGGGAAAACGGGTGGGGCCACTGTACATTTCCCACCCCTTAAAGGTCCCCCCTTCTTTTAGGCTGAAAAAAAACTAGGGAAAAAGGGGTTTGGTTTAAAAAAATTTTTTTAGTTTTGGGTTCCCCAAGGACCTACCCTCGGGACCAAAAGCCCCCAATCAAAAAGAAAAAACCCGGGCTTCCCCCTGATGGTTTCTTTTTGGCCAAAAAATGCCCCTTTTATTTTCAAAAAAAAAAATTTAAAAGGGAAATTACAAACGGAGAGGGTTTGGAAGGGGGAAAACCTCCTGTTACCAGAAAAAACCAAAATTTCAAGTCCGGGGGTTTTTTTAAAGAAGGGGAGTGGAAAGGGGGGGTTCGGAATCCCGGGGAAAGGGGGGCCCCAGGGGGGGGTAAGGGCAGGGGTTTGTAGGACCCCCCGGTTAGTTGTAAAAAGGAATTGAAAGCCCCCGGGAAAAAACCCCCCTTGGGGGGACCCCAAATTTTAAAGTTTGGGGATTTGAGGCGAAAGGATTTTGGAAGAAAGCCAAATTTGTTACCCCTGGGGGAAAGGAAACGTTGGGGAAAAATTTCCCTCCTCTTGTCACCCTGGGTTTTTCCAAAAGGGCTGAAAGGACCGGGTAAGGAATTTCGGGGTTTCTTCCCAAAAAATGGTTTCCTTGATTTTCCCTTAAACCCCCGGCCCCCTTTCCAAAAGAAGGGAAATCCCGGGAAACCCCCGTACCCAAAAAGGGAAAAGGAGGGGTTGGTGGGGGTTTGGGTTTGACGAGGCCCCAATTGCCAAAAAAAAAATTTGGAAAAAAGGAAAAAAAAACCCCCCAAATTTGCGTCCCCGGGGAACCCCCCTTTGGGGTTTTGTAGGAAAACCCCTCGGCCCACTGGAACTAGCTGGGGAACCATGTTGTCGGGCCCCCAACCAGACCCCAAAATGGCCCCAGGTATTCCCCTTAAAATTTGGGGTTAATTTCTTAACTTTTGTCCATTCGTCTTGGTAATAGGGTTTTGGAAGAGAAAAGGGGAAAGCCCAAAATTTTGGGACTTCCCAACCCCCAAGGGAACACTGAAAAGAACCAAAATATAAAAAACCCCCCAAGGGGAAAACGCCCCCGGGAATGGGAAAAATGATGTTTTTTAATCCAGCAAATGAAAAAATGTGTTGAAACAAAAAATGTCAAACCCTTAAATAAAGGAAGAAAGAAGGAAAAACCGGAAAAGGGCCCAACCAAAAGTGGAAAACATTTTTGTGAAAACCCCCGGTCCCCTGGAACCCCCCAAGATTCCCCAAATTTCCCCCTGAGGGAAAAAGGAAAGGTCGTGATGAAGGGGTCCCCCGCCTATTTGTTTTCCTTGGGACCTCCAGAACCAGCTGAGGGGGGAACCGGGGAGGCCCGGGCCTATGGCGGGGAAACCCTTTTTAAAGGGGAACTTTGGGGAAAAAAAAAGGGAGAAGAAAAAAAATTACTTAAAAGGCCCTTGGAACAAAAGATGGCCCACCAGAAATTTAAAGGTGAGTTAAATGAGCTTTAAGATTCCCCACTTTTTCCCGGGGGGTGGGAAAAGGCCAAAGGGTTTTTAAACCCAAAAATTTTGTTTTTCCCTTAAAGGGCGAGTGGGGTCTTTAATTCTTGCCCGGGGAAAACAAATTTTTAAAAGATTTACTGGGAGCCACGTGGCCCAGCGGTTCAGGGGTTTTGGGGTTGCTAAAGTTTTAAGGGTTTTCGGAAAAAAAATCAGGCTGGGGGGGTTGGGGGGAGCATTGCCTTTGACATTTTTTTTAATAAAAAGGGGCCCCGGAAGGGAAAAAAGGGCGAATCCGGGAAAAAGAAAAACAGGGGGGGAACCCCCCGGGCCCCCTGGCGAGGGTTTTTTAAAACGCTGGTCCTTTTGGAAAGGGTTAGGGAAAAGGGTTCTGGTGGCCCGTGAAAGGGACGTTCAAAGGGGTTGAGGGAGCCCCCCTCTAGCGAATGTCGCCACCCCTTACGGCCCCATTTGAGGGGCCAACATTTCCCCTTAATTTAAAATCCCAACCCCCCCATTAACCCCCCCCCCCCGTTGGGGGCGGGAGGAGAAGGTTTTTGGGTAAAACCCAATTGGTGGATTTTTCCCCCTTGGGGGCCCCCTTCCCTGTGTAGGGACGCCCCCGCCCCCACGGAGAGGCATCCAGCTTTTATGGAGAAGGGTTTTCTCAGAATCGGGATGGCCCAAGATTGGTGCAGGGGAAAAAAAGCTGTCTTAGTTCGGAAAATGCTCTTTGGGCTTGTGGGGCCCCCAAAATTTTTGCATTGTGTTCCTTTTTTGTGAGACCCCTGATGAGAGCCCCTTAAGAGAAAAAATGCTAAAAATTATTCCCGGAAATAATTTGGGCCCAAACCCCAAAAAAGCGTTTGTTTCCCCCAAAGGCCGATGGGTCGGGGCCCAAACTGTGGGTTGCGGGTTTAGCGGGGTCCTTTGTGCCCCCAAAAGTGGGGGAAGATATATATCTGGGGAAAATGGCAGGGGGCCCTGGTGGAACAAAACACTTCCCCGCTTGGAAAAAGTCAAAAAACCCTGGCGAAACCTGTCCCCGGGTGGGTCCGGGATTGTCTCGAGAAAAAAATTCGGGGTTAGGGTTCCAGTATACTTTTGTGCAGGGGGGGAAAGAAATTCCCTAAAAGGGCCGTCTTTTTTTCGAATTCCTAAAATTTGGTTTTAGGGGTTTAAATTGCCAAAAGGGCTTTTAACCAAGGGGATTTCGAAATGCCGGCAGAGAAATTTGGGCCTTTTTAAAAACTCGTCCCCCCTCTTGAATTTGATGGGGTTTTGTAGTCCCCCCGTAGGTCCAACTTGGTAAACACCTTGGCACCCTGGAGTCGATTGAATAGCTCAAGATCTGCAAAAGGGGGGAAAGGGGGTTTTTTTTCCCGGGAAAATTTTGTTTGGGCCCTCTGTAATCAATACACAGACGAAGTGAAAACCACCCTTTTTTCGTACGAAGAAAAACCCCAGTCCAGCTGGCGAGGAGGTTTTGCGGTTTTAAAGACTTTCTGCAAATTCTCCGGGTAGGGTTAGGCCAACAGGGCCTGGGGTTCTGGGGCACAGCAAAAGGGTTTAGACCCTCCCCTGAGGGGGACTGTACCTGGGAGGGGGTTTCAAATTGGGCAATCATAGGGTAAATGGGGACACCCAGCGTCTCCGCCTGTTTCCCCGAGAACAGCCCCAAAAAGTCCTGGACCCCAAAAGGCAGGCCCGGGCAGGAGACTTGGAGAGCAACTTGGAAAGAGGTAAAAACCCCGGGCCCGTAAAGACAGAGATCTTGGAAATTCCCGGCCCCCCAAGCCAGGACCTCGCCTTTCCCCCTTTTGGAGCGTAGGGTTTCAAGACGCTGAAGCCAGGGAACCCCCAAAAGGTTTCCCCGGGAGGAAGCCCAAGGGACACCCATAAAAATGAAAATCTTCTCCTTGTGCAGTACCCCCAAATAGGGAAACACGGGGCAAGTTTTGTCCCAAAATTTTGGGGGGTCCTAAAAAGTTCCCCACTGACCGGGGGAAAATCCCCAGGGTTCTCCAAAGAGGAACCATGGCAAGCGATTCGGGTTACTAGGGAGGCATGAATGAAGTTCCCGGCTGACCCGGAATCCAGAAAGACAGGAACCCGGAAGGAGAGACCGGCGTCAGTAGTGACCTCCACCGGTATCATCAATCGCGGAGAGGGAGAATTAGCAGCTAGGGACGCCTCTCCTACAGCTACTAAGTGAGAGCGTTTCCCGAGCACTGGGGACACTGTGGACAGCTTCTGCGGAAATAGTCTGGACTGGTGCAGTAGAGGCAAAGATTCTCCGCACGACGGCCGGACAGCTCTTGCTCTGACAAGTGGGCTTGGTCCACCTGCATGGGTTCCTCGGTGGAGACCTGCGGGAGTGGCAGCGGAGACCTCTGGAACACAGGAGCCAGACGAGGCAGTCAGCGGGAGCGTGCCGAGTCCTATTCCTGACAGAGTTCCTCCTGTCTCTCGGCGAACCGCACGTCTATGCGAGTGGCCACGTGAATAAGTTCGCCCAGGGAAGATGGAAGATCTCTAGCTGCAAGTGCATCCTTAACCCTGCATGACAGGCCCTTCTTGAATGTGGCGCAGAGGGCGGTGTCATTCCAGGACAGCTCAGATGCTAGAGTGCGGAACTGGACAGCATAGTCACCTACGGAGGAGTTACCTTGGCGTAGGTTCAGAAGCATCATCTCGGCAAAAGACATACGCGCTGGCTCCTCGAAGACACTTCGGAATTCCGTGAGGAAGGCCTGTAGGTCCATTGTCACAGGATCGTTCCGTTCCCAGAGGGGTGTCGCCCCAAGCCAGGGCCTTTCCGGATAGCAGGCTCAACACAAAGGCCACCTTTGACCTTTCCGTGGGAAACTGGTCAGCTATCAGCTCCACGTGCATGGAGCACTGGGTTATGAACCCCCTGCAAAGCTTCGGGTCCCCGTCGACCATGGTGGGTTCCCAGTGGGACGGCCGGAGGTGATGAAGCCACCGGCGAAGAAGACGGTTGCTGCTGCTGGGACGCCAGGAGTTGTCGCATCATGGCGGACAGCTGGCCTAATTGCTGTGCCTGTTGCACAATCTGCTGTGACTGCTGGGCAACGATGGTCGTAAGATCCGCAAGACTTGGCAGGGGCACCTTGGCGTTATCCATGGCTGGATCTAACTGTAACGGCCAGGATAGTGGATCCACTGGACCACCGCAAGCGATGGCAACAACCGTAGGTTTTCACCACAGCCTGCCGCAAAGCGGGATGGACTTGCTGCGGCGGGAGTCCTGCCAGATCGCTACCCCTGACGCGGAGGGCTTGTGGTGGTGGCCGAGGTGCAGCGAGATACAAAATCGTAAGACGAGAACCGTAGTCGTGGACAGGCAAGTAGGTCAGCGCGGGCAGCAAGGGTTCGGAGTCGGGAAACGTAGCAAGAGGTGGGGTACCTGGCAAGGCAAGAACACACTTAAGGAACGCGTTTTCTAAGGCACGGGGCAACATAGATCCAACAAGGAAGTACCGTAGACTGAACCAATAAATAGGGGCAGTGCCCGGCAAAGAGCCAATTACTGGCAGGCAGTGGGTGCAGACGGGACAGGAGCGCGGTCAGGTAAGTAATCAGAACGAGTGCGCCCGCAGCTCGTCCCGCAGCCAGCGGCGCTACCCGTCCCTGGAAGGGACCACGGAGAGGAGGAACGGTTGTGTGCCCGTGGCCCGCGGGCCAAAGCATGGCACCACTCACTACAGAGTAAATTACAAAGTTTTGTAGTTCTTGTAACTTGCAATAAATATAACATGCTTTTCTTTTCATTTATCTATTTTAAACAGCTATGTGTTAAGCAAGAGTCGCCTACAAGAGTAGAGTTATAAGAGTTATAAATAAGTACAAAAATTCTACAGGAAGGGGGGACAGAAAATATGGAGGATATGAGATGGACAGACAAGTTCTTATCAGGGTGCAGGCAAGGTACAATACTATGTGGGGAATGGTCAATTGCAAAACCTGTAAAAGCCTTGCATATATTTTAAAAGGGGGTGGCTGCTTGGTATTGCAGTTGCATACAGATGAGGTTTCTACAAGGTGCCAGACAATTACATGTAGCGCACCATGATGGCTTACAGCCTGTTGCACCAATACAATTAGATCATTTGGTCTGTCTAGTGCCTGTGCATAACACAGTTGTTTTTTAACATTTATTTTTATCATTATGTGTATGTCCATAAGTGATGACATTCTATTTGAATGTCATCCCTTACTACCACATACATCATAAAAGAAGCGACTAGTGTGGCTTGTCAGTGTGAAGGCCTGGACCCAAGCATCTTTTTAACTGTATGCCCGTCCTCCAGATGCACATACAATTGATAGCTATGGCGGAACAGAGATCCAATAGCTATCGGCTCCCTGCACCGCAGACTGACTATTCCTATGACCCAGAGGCTCACACTTCCTGTGCTGCTGTATCTCCTAGACTGAAAGCCCAGGGTCTAGGAGATGCCAGAAGGGGCCTATCTGTCTATAGGAGGCTGTATACCTTCAACAGGTATATGTACCTATACAGTGCATATATATCTGCATGGCGCTGTATGCCTACAGGTGGCAAATATACCTACGGGGGCAAATATATCTACAAGGTGGCTGTATATCTGTAGGGGGTATATATACCTACAGGGGACATATATTGCTTCAGATGGCTGTAAAACTACAATGCACATATACACCTTCATGGGGCTGTATACCTACAGGGGACACATATACCTACAGGTGGCTGTATACCTACCTGTCTACAGGGGGCTTTATATCTACAGGGGGCTGCATACCTATCTATCTACAGGGAGAAATATGCCTACAGGGGGCTGTAAATATGCCTACAGGAAGCTGTATACCTATCTATCGACAGGGGGCTATAAACTTACAGGGGGCTGTAAGCCTAACCATCTACAGGGGGCTAGCTGTTTAATAGGAGCTGTTTATGTACCTACAAGAGGCTGTAGAACTACCTATCTATAGGATGTATATAAATACAATGTCCTGGATACTTACAGGGGAGTATATACCTACAGGGGGCTATATAACTACGGGGGGCTATATACCTATCTACCTACACAGGGCTAATATACTTACCTATCTACAGGGGTCTGTATTCCTACCTACAGGGGGCAAATATACATACCTATCTATCTACAGGGGGTATACAGTATATACATAACTACCTACAGGAAGTATATATGCCCCCTATCTACCTACAGGGAGCATATATACCTACCTATCTACAGGGAGCTGTATACCTACATACAGGGCACATTTATATCTACTATTCTGCCACCGATGTACATTAGAGGAGTCCCTGATATATGTGAGAAGTCTGTCTCTGTACAAGCATATGGAAGATAGTGAACCCGCTCTATTAATCCCCTTCCAAAGCATGTGGTAATCCAGTAAGGATGCAATGGATATGCTTTAGGGTTTTTATTGACTGTATCTTGAGATAACATGCAGGAGGTTACAATATATGCGGACAAAACGAATTCTCCTCTCAGCTCTGTGCAACATGTCTGAACAAGATGGAGTAACAGCTACAATGAAGCAGGATGAGTCCTCACAGAACAGGAAGAGGAGCACTAAGCAAAGAAGTTACACCATCACCCAAAATAATCATACAAACAGTTGCAAACAATGGCCACAGGGTGGCAGCAAAACATATCAAAAATAGCATATCAAACATAACATTGGATTCCATTGTAATGAATGGGTTCCAGTTAGGTGGGACAGCACACCTACTATCTACTGTATGCCTACCTATCTACCTACAGAGGGTATATATACCTACATATATACAGCGGCCTGTCAATCTATCTAAAGAGCGCTACTTTACCTATGTAAATAAAGTCAGATACTATACCTACTTACAGTGGGCCTATATACCTATCTACTGGGGGTCTATATACCTACCAACTTAATCATGGGCAACATTACTACCTTCTTACTTAATAAGGGTGCCCATAAAAGAGGTAGAAATTGGTACGGAAGAACTAGAAAAGTGAGAAGTTTGTGTGGTAAATTCTGCAGGAACAAGTTGTGGCTGGGAGAAGTCAACATAGTGTTCTGAGTTGGATGGATTCCCTGTCATTTGAAGACCTGAGCTGGTGTCTGACCACTGTGTGGTCTCTATATGGCAGTATTGTAGGTTTTATTGGTGCTAGCATAGTGGTAGCATACACTTGTCCCTGCATATGAAACTTTACCCTGTTTTTGCTCAGGGAAATTACATCAAGGTGTTTCATGAATTGGTTATTAAGTATCTTAGAAATTTTAAAGGATCAGATTTTAAAAATAAAAAAAACTTTTAATTTAACGAAAAGTTAACAAAATGCTCTTTCTTCTTTGGCAAAAAATAATAATATAGTGGTGAGAAATGCCGATAAAGGGGGAGCAGTTGTTGTCCAAAATTTTTGTGATTACCAAAAAGAAACATTAAAAATCTTAGATGACAATTTTTATTATAGCAAATTCAGTCCAGTAGTGTACAGTGAATTAGAAAATCCATCAACCCCCTCAAATTTTATCATGTAAACCAAAAATACATAAAAATCAAAAACACCCCCAGGAAGACCCATTATTCAGGGTAAGGTCCCCTTTTATCTAATTTATCTCACTACATTGATGTCTACTTGCAACCGTATGTTGTTAATTTAAAAAGTTTTATTAAAGACGCGGTTTTAATGGAATTAGTACATTTTAAATGGTCACCTAATTATATATTTTTAACCTGCGACGTGTCTGCGTTGTAAATCTAATATTAACAAAAAAAGGTTTAGAGGCAGTTTTTACCTTTTTAGATAAGATTCGAAAATTAACCCCCAATATAAAGTGTTTTTAATCAATGGATTGAGAATGAATTAAAAAAATATTTTTTTTGAATTTGACGGCACCCATTACCATCAACAGGGTTTGGGAAATGGATGGGACAATAGTTGCCTCATCCTTTGCCAACCTGTTCATGGGTGCCTTTGAGGAATTTTTGTTTTTTCACTTTAATCCATTTTTTAAAAACACCTTTTATAGGAATTTTATAGACGATCTGTTTTTTATGGGAGGGTCCAGGGGGGGATCTAAAAAACTATGTAAAGGTTCCAAAATAAAAATGAAGGGGGATCTCCTTTACTAGAACCACAACAATCAGAAATTTGTATTTTTAGACCTATGTTTTTTTATTAAAAATGATAGGGTTATATCAAAAAAAATTTTTAAAAGCCTGATTTTTAAAATTTTTCTATCGTTTTAAAATTTTAACCCCCAAGAAGAGTGAAAAGGAAAATGCCCCTTTGGGCATATCTCGTATAAGGAAAAACTGTACCCTAAAAGGGATTTTAATGAAAATCTAAAATATTAAGGAAATTTTTTTTTAAAAAAAGGGACCCCAACCTTTTAAATGGGAAAAAATTTAACGGAAAAAAAACGAGCAAATGGATTAAGTCAGAAAAAAGATATAAAAAAAATAAAATATTTGGGGAATAATAAATTTTTAATTTTTTAACTCTTTTAACTCACAAACAAAATGTTTAGAGAACTTTTTTAAAAAGACACTTGCAGGTTTTTTAAAATAAGACCCAAATTTTATAGTCCTTTTACCAAAAAAAACACACAATTTATAAAGGGCACCAACAAATAAAATAAAATTCCCCTTCTAGAATAAAACAACATAAAAAAGAACATAGATATAAAAAAATGTGACTTGGTTTTTTTAATGTGGTTTTGCATTGTGCAAATGTTGAACCATTTTATTTCTTATTAGTTGCAAAGAAAATTTAAAACGTAGAAACGGGGGGAAAATTTTTTTTTTTAAAAAAAGACTCACATGCACATCTCCTTTGTAATTATTTAATTTAAAGCTGTGTGGGACCAATATATAGGAAGACCCTTAAAATTATCACGTCACCATTAACCCCAGAACAATATGAGACAGAAAGGGATTACATGCTTGCCCCGGCATTTTTTTTGACAAACATCAGTTGTGGAACCTAAAACACTGTACACCCAAAAAACAAATAAATATTTAAAACATCCATTGTCATAAGAAACTTTCTATGAGAGAATTTTTTGGATCTACAAAATGAAGCTATAAAAACCATTGGGGCTAAATGAGATCCAAAGATGCCTTGGATAATAAATACAGAAAAAAAAAAGTATGGTACAAACACATAAAATAAAAATAAAAAATTTTTAATTGGGGAACATCTGTTTACTTTATATATATGTTTTGTAAATATAAATATATGGTACTTATTGTATGATTAGTGTATAAGAAAAGAAAGGGAAAAAGAGAGGGAAAAAGAGAAAGGGGGGAAAAGGAAAAAAAAAAAAAAAGTTTTCACAAAAATTTTTTTTCACACACACATTATATATATTTTATATAATATTTATATTTTATATTAATTTAAATTTTTTAAATATTTATTTTTATATAAAAAAATAGTGCAAAAAAATTTTTGTTGCAAAAACTTTTTTTTTATGAAAAAATTATTTTTAAAATTTTTATAGTTTAAATTATTGTTAATTATTAAGCCAATCAAAACTCCTTGGGGGTGATTCCCTAGAGCAAATATAACATCGGGGTTAAGAAATTAACCCCCTTTCAAAATTGCCTAAAAATATAAATGGGCCCCTGTGAGATTTTAGTATACTTGCCTGAAGAAGCTTGTGAGAACTGTGAAAAACCCTTGTTTTTAAAATTCAATAAATCAAAATTTAAAAGTAAGTTTGGAAGCGTTTAATAGTTTCTATGTTAAAAAATTGGATGCGCCTGGAAACCCCTCCTAAGGGTATTTTGAGAACAGTACCTTTTTTTAAAACGCTAAAAGTGATGCTAACGTGAAAAGTGGGGGGGGGGTGGTCGTTTTTTTAAAAGGGAAGGCGGCTTCTCCCCTGCCCCCTCAGCTAAACTGACCTTTCTCTTCCTATAAAAAAATATGGTAGAGAGCTGTTAGTAAAGCTGAAGTGGCAGGGAGATGCCGCATATCAGACTCATCTCTCCCAGCCCAATTTCATCATTGATTTACCCACATGGTTGGGACGAGGTAACCTGCAGCTTTATCATGCTGCATGAGGTTCGGGTAGCATAAAGTATCTGACAGGCAGGGGCGTAACTTTGGTTCAAAAGTGGTGGGAATTTTTTATTCCTTTTTCCCCCTTTTTCCACCCCTCCCTCCCCCCTTCACTCACCCGCCTTCCCTTTCACTTCCACTTCCATCCCCTTTTCTCCCCCCCGTCCCTGAGGGAAGGGCCCCACTCTACCCCTTTGAGGTTGAGGAGTGCTGTGACTCCCCCCGGGTCCGGCGGGGGCCCCCCTTGGGAAACACTTTTGGTGCAATCCGCAAGGTTTTTTAGGGGTCTCTAATTACTGAAGAGGACCGGAATGGGACTTAAAAGCAGCCCCGGGAATGGAACCGAACCGTGCTCCCATAAGTTGTCAATGCAAAATTTCGCTAAACCCCCCCCTCCCCCCTCTTCCCCCACCCTACGCCATTAAATTTGTTTTTTACACAACAGAATTGGGAAAAAAAAGAACCCATTTTACTTTCCCCGGGAATCACTTAGGACACATCGTACTCCAAAATTTATTTTTTTGCTACCTACCCAAAAATCATCACGTACCCAGAAATTAACTATATTACAATGGGACCCACGAAATACATTATTTAACTGACCTTGAAATTTTTTGAATTTTACTCAAAAAATAATAAATTTCACTGTACCCCAAAAATTTAATATATAACACAATAAAACCCTCGAAATAAATTACATTATCCTGTCCCAAGATTACATCACACTTTCCCCCAAAAATTTAAAATTACACCAACCCCATAGTTACATTACAAAATGTACCACTGAAATGTACACACTAAACCCCTAGAAATGGTTTAAAATCCCACCCCTATTTGAGAATTTACATTACACACTGTCCCAAAAGAACTTACTCAGACCCTAGAGAATATGTTACCCTTCCCCAAGATTAGTTTACACACCGTACCCCAGAGATTACGGGCTTACTCACTTCCCCCAGAGATTATTACATTCACACTATACCCCAGAGACTACGTTAGACAAGGACCCAGAAAATTGTGTTTACATACTTTAATGAATACAGCAAAATACCACTTAGGGTGAGTGGGGGTTTTTCGCACTAAAACGTGTTGTTTTTGCTTTTAAAATTCGGCACTTGAAAAGTAAAATTCGTGAACAAATGCCCCCAACTGGGGAGGAAGTTTTTTTTTTGCCCCCCTATCCCTTAGTGCTGTTAGTGTGGAAAATCCTCAAAAAATCTTTGGGGGCCGCTGACAGTATGCGCCCAAAATGCCAAGTAAAATCATGTATCTAAAAACGCACGATTTTTATCTGTTAATGTAAATAGTTTCCTGTAGGATTGGATGCCGATCCCGGGTGAAAACCGCCCCCGAATCAGCATTCTATTTTGTTGAAGTACCCCTTAAGGGATGTTCCATGGCATTAGCGGGGCGTACTGTGTGCTCTGCTAAGCGGGGGTTTTAACGATGCCTGGCCAGTTCACATTCTAAAAAGCTGCAGGGCCGGCCCCTTTACTTTCATTTTTCCCCCGCGCGTGATGCAGGGAAAAAGTGACAGGATAAAAACAGGCTGTCAGTTTACACATCACAATGTACAGTACATCCCTACCATGCCACACCCCAATGCCTAGCACCCCTTTTCCCCCCTTTTAATGTTCCCTGTAGTCTGGTTCGTTGGCTTCGGCAGGAGCTTCCCTTCTATGATGAGGGCTGAGCATGGGGAATGGTAATTAGGGGAGGGAAAGATAAGCCCCAGTACAATGGCTGGACTTGATCAGCATTTGATTAGTGAAAACAGCCCCCGACTCCTGCTCACCAATCAGGGTGCTCTAAAATCGCACTGAAATTTAATGCTACCTACTCTGTCCCACAAAATGCACAGAAAAAAAAAGGGGCAAGGGTTAACTTCTTCCTCCCTGTGCTCCATTCCCCACTTACCATATTCTCATGCTTTAATGGTTTTTTTTATTTAAGTGCTAAAAGGTGGGGGACCGCCCCCCACCCAGAAAAAAGTGAGGGGGACCAGTCCCCCCGTACCCTCCTAAAGTTACACCTATGCTGACAGGTCCCCTTTAAACCCACGTTTTTGTCATCAGATTCTCTGTTCAGGCTACTTGGATGTTGTACTGTTATTTGTCATAGTGACAGGTGCTCCTTACCCATGTGTTGTAAGTAACAGAACAGTTATGTTGCCATCTTAAGTCTGTGCACTGTAAACAATGTTATCTGATCACACAGTTACTGCATCTAGACAGCAGAAGAAAAAAAATTGTAAGAAACAAATCTTTCTATGCACTTGCAAGTCACATCATTTCATCACACATCACGATTAGTCAATTCCTCTTTTTTACTCTGTAACGGGAAATGACCCCTCCCCCTTTCCCGTTGAGGGGTGTGGAAGTTTAGAACTCCTGAGGGGGCAGAGTGGCAGCTAAGTTTTCTTTTTATATTTGCTGAATTGATGGTTTCTATGCATTAAGATCGTTTCTAACTTTTAAAAATGTAATATTTCATACTTATAGGAAGATAATGAATGACAAAGACTCATCTTTAAATCTATTTAAGAATTCAAAGTAGTAATTTTATCTGAGAGATTAAAAAGTAAAATACATTAATGTTCTGTAAGTTTAGGGCATATTTACACTATATTTGTATCTTTTTCTTAAAAAAAAAAAAAAGGAAGCCTTACTACAGTATTCAAGAACATGTGCAACTGTATGTCAGTAAAGTAATATACCTTTAACCGTGACTTTCACTGTAAAAATTGTAACCCCTGGTTGGCAAAAGCGTAGGGACTAGAAAATAGACCCTAAGTAGTTCCCCGGGTTGTTTTGCGGGGGTGAATACCCCCGCAATTTACCCCGGGGGTTTGGGAGTCGCGCTGAATGTCGCGTACTCCCGAAAACGCCCCATGACTGCATTTACAGAGGGGGAAATTGATTCTAACGAGGGAATTGTTTAGAATTTCAAAAAACTTGGGTTCTGAACGAAGTCGAAGGGGTTTTTTTTGGTTTTGGGTAAGAATGTGCTTTTGATTGAAAAAAATGGCTGCGAGCACATGGCGTTACATGGGGAAAAGCACTCGGGGAGGAAGAAGGGCATACCCCTGCATGAATGGAAGATGAAGCCAATCGAGACCGGCGGGATTCTGTGCGTCCCCGCACTATATAAGCCCGGGCGAAACGTGGGATCATACCGCTCTCATGTACTGATTAGGAAGGTGCTGCCGCGGGCTTATGATAGTGAAACTAAAGAACTCATTTTTATACAGCTTTTTTGGGGGGGTTGTCTCAGTTGTTCAGAGACTCTTTCTTAGCGTTTCATTTCTGATTTTGGGGGGTATTGGATCTGAAGCCTGGTGTCCAGGCAGCTGCATATACATTTTAAGCATCTGCTCCCCCAAACATTGAATACCCAAGGGTGATCTAACCTGGCCCCTGTTGTATTCATTTTAAAAAAAAAAAGCGTTTTACAATACAAAAAACCAAAATTCATTTTTTACTGCCCAATTTTTTTGCACAATTTACACCAAAGGGGGGAATTTAAACGTTGTTTGCGCTGTGGTGACTAAAAGAAAACGTTTATTTACCGCCAAAAAAAAAATTTTTCCCGTAGCATAATTCCAAGCGAAGGTTAATTATAATTTTACTCTTTTTGTGTAGCGTAGAAAACACGCCATTGTAACCGCTAAAGTCGTAGTTTTGGTTGCTCAATTTTTTTTGGGAATTTTACATCCCGGGGTTAATTAAAGGGTTTTTTCTGTGGGGGACTAAAGAAAAAGTTTATTTCACTGCCAAAAAAAACATTTTTCCTTTGCATAATTCACAAGCGAAGGTTTAAATTTCAAGTTTTTCCCCCTTGTTGGTACTAGAAAACACGCCATTGTAAAGGCTACAAAACTGATTTTTTTGGTTCTCAATTTCCCTTTTTCCCAATTTTTATCCCCGGGTTTTAATAAGCGTTTTCTGCTGCTGTGGTGACTAAAAAAAAAACGTTTTTTTCACAGCCAAAAATAATTTTTCCGTAGCTAATTTACAAAAAGGTTAATTACAAGTTTTTCCTTTTTTTGTGAGCGTAGAAAACCGCATTGTAAAAACCCACAAAGCTCGTAGTTTTTGGTTGCTCAATTCTTTTTCCAATTTACACCCCGGGGTTTAAATTAAACGTTGTTCTCTGTGTGGTGATAAAAAAAAACGTTTTTTTCACGCCAAAAAATACATTTTTCCTTAGCATAATTACAAGGAAGGTTAATTACAAGTTTTCCCTTTTTTGTGAGCGTAGGGGAAAAAACGCCATTGTAACCGCTACAAAGCTCGTAGTTTTTGGTTTCAAATTCTTTTTCGCAATTTTCCCCAGGGGTTTAAATTAAGCGTTGTTCTGCTGCGTGGTGACTAAAAAAAAACGTTTATTTTACGCCAAAAATCTTTTTCCCGTAGCTAATTCACAGTAAGGTTAATTACAAGTTTTCCTTTTTGTGTAGCGTAGAAAACACGCCCTTGTAAAAACGTACAAAACCGTGGGTTTTGGTTCTCAATTCTTTTTCGCAATTTAAAACCCGGGGTTAAAATTGGTTGTTCTGCTCTGTGGTGACTAAAGAAAACGTTTTTTTTCACCGGCAAAAATAAATTTTTCCTGTAGCATAAATTTACAAGCGAAAGGGTTAATTACAAATTTTCCCTTGTTGTGAGCTAGAAAACACGCCATTGTAAAGCACAAAGCCGTAGGTTTTTTGGTTGCTCAAAACTTTTTGGCAATTTTCATCCCGGGGTTAATTTAACGTTGTTCTGCTCTGTGGTGACAAAAAAAAGTTTTTTCCCGCCAAAAAATAAATTTTTTCCCCTAGATAATTCACAAGCGAAGGTTTTTTACAAATTTTCCTTTGTTGTGTACGTAGAAAACACGGCTTGTAACACGCTACAAAGCTCGTGTTTTTGGGTTTCCAAAATTTTTTGCCAAATTTACCCAGGGGTTAATTAAGCGTTGTTCTGCTGCTGTGGTGACTAAAAAAAACTTTATTTCCGCCAAAAATACATTTTTCCTGTAGCTAATTCACAAGGAAGGGTTTAAATTTCAAGTTTTCCTCTGTTGTGTACGTAGAAAAAAACGGCCCTTTTAACAGGGTACAAAACTCGTAGTTTTTGGTTGCTCAATTCCCTTTTCGCAATTTACACCGGGGGTTTAAATTTTGCGTTTTTCGCTGCTGTGGTGACTAAAAGAAAAGTTTATTTTACAGCCAAAAAATACATTTTTCCTTTTTAGCATAATTACAAGGGGTTAATTACAAGTTTTCCCTTTTTTTTGTGTAGCTGAAAAACACCCATTGTAACGGGACAAAGCTCGTAGTTTTTGGTTGCTAAATTCCCTTTTTCCAATTTACATCCAGGGTTTAAATTTAACGTTGTTTGCTGCTGTGGTGATAAAAGAAAAAGTTTTTTTTTCACCGCCAAAAAAATAAATTTTTCCGTAGCATAAATTTACAGGAAGGTTTTCAAGTTTTCCCTTTTTGTGAGCGTAGAAAACACGCATTGTAACGCTACAAAGTGTAGTTTTTGGTTGCTCAATTCTTTTGGCAATTTTTCACCCCGGGGTTAATTAAGCGTTGTTCTGCGCTGTGGTGACTAAAAGAAAAACGTTTATTTCACCCCAAAAAAAAAAAATTTTTCCTGTAGCATAATTCACAAAAAGGTTAATTACAAGTTTTCCTCTTGTTGTGTACGTAGAAAACCGCTTTAACACCCACAAAGTGAGTTTTTGTTTGCTCAATTCCCCTTTGCGCAATTTACATCCAGGGTTAATTAAGGTTGTTCTGTGCTGTGGTGCTAAAAGGAAAAACCTTTATTTCACGCCCAAAAAAACATTTTTCCTGTAGCATAATTCACAAGCGAAAGGTTAATTAAAGTTTTCTTTTGTTGTTGTAGCGTAAAAAAAAAAACCCATTGTAACCTACAAAGCCGTAGTTTTTGGGTTTCTCAATTCTTTTGGCAATTTACACCAGGGGGTTTAATTTGGTTTTTTCGTGGGGACTAAAAGAAACCTTTTTTCACGCCAAAAAAATTTTTTTGTAGCTAATTCCAAAAGGAAATTAATTTTAATTTCCCTTTTTTTTAATAGAAAAAACGATTTAACGCCCAAAAGCTGTGTTTTTTTTTTAAATTCTTTTTGCGCAATTTAAACCAGGGGTTATTAAGCTTTTTGTCTTTTGGGCAAAAAGAAAATTTATTTCACCCCCAAAAAATACATTTTTCTTTCATAATTTAAAGAAGGTTTTTCAATTTTTCCCTTTTTTGGGTGGTAGAAAAAAACGCCATTGAAAAAAGCAAAAGTGGGGGTTTGTAATTCTTTTCGTTTTCATCCGGGGGGTTTAAAAATTTTTTATTTTACAAAAAAAACTTTAAATTCCCCAAAAATTAAAAAAAAAACCCCCCCCCCCCCCCCAAAACATAATTCAAAGCAATTAATTACAATTTTCCCGGGGGTAGGTAGAAAAAACCCCCTTGTAAAATACAAGTCTATTTTGGTTGCTCAACTTTTGCGCAATTTTTCTCCCCGGGTAAAAGCGTTTTCGCTGCTTGGTGAAAAGAAAAGTTATTTACCCCCAAAAATTTTTTTGTAGCATTTCAAAGGGGGTTAAACAAGTTTTTTCGTTTGTAGGGAGAAAAAACCGGGTTGACCGTCAAAGCTCTATTTTTTGGGCTCTTTTTGGCAATTTCACCAGGGGTTTTGCGTTGTTCGTGCTGTGGTGACTAAAAAAAAACGCCCCGGAAAAAAATACATTTTTCCCAGAAAATTACAAGGGAAGGTTAGCAGTTTCCCTTTTTTTTTGGGGGGGTAAAAACACGCCCATTTTGGTAAACACAAAAACCATTTTTTTTTGTAATTTTTTTGGCAATTTCATCCAGGGGTAAATAAAACTGCAGTTTTTACTCATAAAAGAAACTTTGTTTTTTCACCCCCGAAGAAATTCGAGCAAAAATTAATCAAGGTTAATTAAGCCCGTTTTCTTTTTATTCAGTAAAATCCCGGTTTTTCGGCCTACAAAAAATTTTTTTCCCTTTGTGGGCGCAAAAACCCAAGGGGTTCCCAACTTCTTAGTGGGTTCATTTGGGGCAAACAGGGGTTTTTTTTTTCAGTTCTTCCAAAGTGTCTGACTTTAGAACAAACAGTTGCAGAAGGAGGGGCAGGGTCTTCACCCGCAGTTCAAGGCAAAAATTCCAGGGGGCAGCCCAGGGCAAGGGGGACGGCAGCGGGGTATCGGGGAGCCACAAATTGCCGCTGTTTAGCCCGTGTGGGTGCAGCACCCAATTCTGGTTTTTTTTGTAGGGCCAAAAATTCTCCCGAGCATTTTAAAAGCCCAAATTTGGGGTCAGACAAACCCGCAGCGGCGGCAGTAGTCACATGCGAGGTTTGGGCGGTAAATCGATCTCGGGGTGTGGCAGATCTTTGCTAAGACCCCGGGGCCAAATATGGGTAATGTAGAACTGTAGGCGAAAGTGAAGCTGGCCAGGGACTAAATTGGCACCCCCCCCCTGCGCAACATTCAGCGTCACCAATCCGGTGGCCTGGGAGAAACGGGGCTCAGATTTTGTGGTCCATCCTGCCCCCGCGCAAAGCACAAAAACCCCCCAGGGCACCAAGCCATTGCGCCAGTCAAGGTGCACCTCTGCAAAAGGGGACTTTTCCCCTTTGACACATCCCCCAGTCCAGATGTCCTGCTCCTCGCTACCAGGGTGCCAGCAGTGTTCGTGGGCAGCAAAGAGACAACGGAAAATGCGTCCAACCATCCTAAGGGTGCAAAGCTACCGGCTCCGCCAAGTTTTTGGTGGGGCGGGCCCCCCCTTTCCAAAGGGGTGGACTCTGCATTTTCAAAATAATGGCGTGCCAAGCCAGATGGAGAGTTCCAAGCCGTAATTTCTTTTCCAAAAAGGCAGTACCAGCGTTCATAAAATTTAGAACAAAAGGGGGCCAGTCCTTGAGTTTCGGTTTCTTCCAAAGGTGCAGGGCAGCGCGGACGTCGGGAGCTGTAACTACGTTCGGGGGCCAGACATGTCCTTACCCCCCACGGGGTAAATGTGCCCCCCCCGGCACACCAACAATTTACATGGTTACAAGTTTGTCAGGCCGAAAAAAGACATACTCCATCCATTCAGCCCATTTA
This sequence comes from Phyllomedusa bahiana, assembly GCA_025379985.1. Lineage (NCBI taxonomy): Eukaryota > Metazoa > Chordata > Amphibia > Anura > Hylidae > Phyllomedusa > Phyllomedusa bahiana. The sequence continues at coordinate 134,018 of JAODAL010001811.1, read as the reverse complement.
TTAAAGTTTTTCAAATGTTAAGTGTTGATCCAGAGGAAGGCAAAAACCCCCTGATTGGGACCAATTGACCTCATTTAGGGAAAAAATTCCTTTGACTCCAATCGGCATCGGAATAAATCCCTGGATCAAGCCCCCCTCCGAATCCTATCACTAAAACTTTTATATTCATCTAAAAAATGTATCCACCCCTTTCTTCGCAACCCCTAGTCCTATAACTTTTATTTTTTCAGCCCCAAAAATGCACCCAAGCCCTTCTTGAACTCTGTTAGTGAATTCACCATGACTTTTTTCCCCGGGAAGATTTCCACAGTCCCCCTCTAACGTAAATAACCCCTTTCATTTTATGAAAAAATTTCTTTCTGGCGTAGAGGATGCCCCTTGTTCTAGTTTCAGTCGGGGTAAAATAAATCTTTAGCGAATCCTATAGGGGCCCTTAAATATATTTAAAAACATTTTTTTTGTCCCCCAAAGCCGTCTTTTCTCTAAACTAAAAAACCCTAACCTTGTTATCTTTCGGGTATTGCAGTCCACCCAGGCCTTTTAATTTTTTTTTGCCCGCCTTTGTACCTGTCAACTCTAAAATGTCTTCCGTGAGGGTCCCCCAAAAACTTTCCCAAAATATTCATTTGGTCAAAAACCCAGTGACTTTTTTAAGGGGGAGAATAATTCCCATCAGTGCATCTATGCCCCTTTTTTTTCCACCCTGATCCATTAGCCGGGCAGCTGCCCCTGAACTGGCTGCTACAGTTAAGTTTACTGCCCATGGGATTCCCAAAGTCCTTCTCCTGTCACTTTTACCAGTGTTTTTCCATTTAACATGTAATAGTAATGGATTTTTCCTCCCCATGTGAAACCTTGCATTTATCATGTTAAACCTCTCTGCCCTTCTCTGCCCAGGCCCCCAACCTATCCAACCCCTTTTAATAAACTTATCCTCCATTGTGGGGATTCCTTTACAGACTTTTATCATCTAAAAGATCGATATTCTACTGTCAATCCTGTGTAAGTTTTATTTAAAAAAATTTTAAAGAGGTGGGCCCAATACTGACCCCTGTGGTACCCAAGTAACAGGATCCAGTTGAGTAGCACCGTTAATTACCCCCCTTTTGTTTTCTATAGTGACCATTTCTTACCCACTTGCAAAATTTTTCCCCAGCCCAAAAGCATTTTTTTTACTTCCCAAACCCTTTTTATGTGGAACGTATAAAAGTTTTGAAAAAATCCAAATTATGACATCCAGTGCCTCACCCGAACCCGTTGGAAAAAAAAACCCCCATAGAAGCTGATGAGATTAGTCTGACAGGACCTATCCTTCATAAACCCTGCGGAAAGGGTTAAACTTTTTTTTTATGAGATACTCCAGGATAGCAACTCTAAGAAAAACCCCAAACATTTTACCTACAACAGAGGTTAAGCTTACGGCCTTATTTCCAGATCCTTTTAGACCCCTTTTTGAATATTGGACCCCCATTTGCTATGCACCAATCCCTTTGGGACATACAACCCTTATTATACATCCAAAAAAATTAAAAAAAAGGGGCCCATCTAAAACCCTTACTTTAACTCCCTTAGGACAGCGGGTGATACCCCTTTGGGCCTGGGGATTTTCTATTTTAATTTCCCAAGGCGGACTACACTTCTTCCTGGGTTAGACAAAAACATTTAAGTTGGAGTTTTCCTCATCCCCCTTTTTCAACAGGAAAAACTCATCCCCCGGGAAATCGGGACGGAACGCCGCTTTCCCTCCACGTTTTCAAACTGCGACTTGCGCCCAAAGTCCGCCTCCTTCCCCCACCACCACCACCATTCAGCCCCCACAAGTACTGCTCCCTCAAACCACAGGGGTGGGGACAGCGTGTCACGCAGTTCTACACCTAGCTTGACTCGGGGGAACGAAGTCACACAGGGGGGGAACTGCTCCGATAGCAAAGAAAACGAGTGTGGGTTTCCCCGCGCCAACTGCAAAACGGAACCATGGGGGAGGACAAAAGGGAGGAAAAATGTTGTCGCGCTGCACCGGGGGTATGGTCCTGGCCCTGCATGGCGCACGGTTCAATTGGGGTTTTGAAAAGGTTCTGAAGTCTTCCCCCCGTCTTCAGAACATTTTAAAATGGCCCGGAAATGTGGGGATGCACTTTCCCCTTCCTACAAAGCCCGGAACACCCTCCCCCGATTTTCAGCGGCAGAAGGGCCCCCCCCCAACACACCTTTTATATCGATGTTTTCCCCCCGGGTTTGGGGGGGGGCCGCCAGGGAAAGGGGTAGAAAGGAAAAAGGGTTTTAAGTTTTTTTTTTGATAAGGGGGAAAGAGTTAATTTTTATGTAGGGGGGTATGGTGAATGGTTTTTGTGAGAATTGAGGGGGGGTTTTTGGGATGAGGTGGGGGTGAATTAGTTTTTGTTAGTTGGAAAGATGGGGTTGAAAAATCTGTCTGGGCAGGGGACTGGAGAAGTGGCAACTACATCTCGTGGCCACATGCGCCCGGTGGGACTGAAATGGAGGAGGAGGAGGAGGACATTGAGGCAGAAGCATTGTCTGGTAAAATGAGTGGATTTTCTACCCAGGTGACAAGAGAGGAGGAGCAGGAGCAGATGGAGGAGGTAGATGGAGATGAGGAAGACGAGGCAGATGACCCGCAAGCACCGTGGCAGTATACAGTGGCGATGGAGGCAGGGAGCCCCTCGGAGTCACTTGTGCAGATGGCCCGCAGCATGCTGATTTGCCTGGCTAGTGACAGCCGAATGGTCAGCATCCAGCAGAGGGATGACTTCTGTTCTCCACCCTATTGGACCCTCACTACCGGTCCAAAATGGGAGCCATTTTCCCAGCAATTGAGAGGGAGGACAAACTCAAATAAGAAAGGGAAAACCTACGTAGTTAGTTGGCAGCTACCTATGTGAGGCAACGTCGCTCGTCTGACCGGTCTGACCGGGGGGGTTCTTCAGCGCTCACTTTATACTGCCGCGGGCTGCTGGGGGAAGGTGGGGGGGTAGAGCAGTACCAGCTCCATCAGCAGCAACCTAAGTCGGGTAGTCACTGATGAGCTGCTTCCTTCACCCGCCTAGTGAGGAGGGCAGTCGCCAGCAGCAGCAGGACCTGGAGCAGACCCTGAGCCAACAGGTGGTGGCCTACTTGGACAGCACTCTGCCACCCCAGTTAGAAGATCCGCTGGACTACTGGGCAGCCAAACTGGATGTGTGGCCACAATTTGCCGAGTTTGCAGTGGAGAAGCTGTCCTGCCCTGCCAGTAATGTGGCATCAGAGCGGGTGTTCAGTGTGGCGGGGTGCATCGTTACCCCAAGGAGAACCCGCTTGTCCACGGGAAATGTGGAACGACTGATCTTTGTCAAGATGAATCAGGCGTGGATCGACCAGGATTTCCACACACCAATGCCTTAGGCGTCAGACTACATCAGCCATGACGCCTCACCCAAACTGTGAGAAATGAGTCTGGGTTCAAACTACCTGCCTCAGCCACTATTCTGATGCCGCCACCCGCCTGATGCCACACATCTGCTGACAGTTTCTCCATCTGCCACCAACCATCTTTACCAGGGACTGGTATTGCCACCCACCTCCACACTCTGTCATTGTGCCATTTTATGACCTCATGCTGCTGCTGCTGTTGCTGGTGCCATGACATCCACACTGTGTCATTGTGCCACTCTCTGACCTCATGCTGTTGCTCCTACTGCCGTCACCTCCACTCTCTGTCATTGTGCCACTCTGTGGCCTACTCCAGTTTTTGCCACCTCCAGAATGTCATTGTGCCACTCTCTGACCTCATGGCTGCTGCCCATCACTCCACTCTCTGTCCTTGTGCCACTCTGTGGCCTATTACTGTTTTGCCACCTCCAGAATGTCATTGTGCCACTGTCTGACCTCATGCTGCTGCTGCCGTTACCTCCACACTGTGTCATTGTGCCACTCTGTGGCCTACTCCAGTTTTTCTCCACCTCCAGAATGTCATTGTGCCACTGTCTGACCTCATGCTGCTGCTGCCGTTACCTCCACACTGTGTCATTGTGCCACTCTGTGGCCTACTCCAGTTTTTGCCACCTCCAGAATGTCATTGTGCCACTGTATGACCTCATGCTGCTGCTGCCGTTACCTCCAAACTGGGTTTTTCCCCTTTGTGGGCCACTCCTGTGGGACTCTACCTCACTGTTCTTGCTTTGCATTCCCCCTTCCACAGAAAATGTCTTTGTGCCGCTGCCACTGTGCCATGATCGTATTGTACGCCCTGGGAGAGGAGGCGTAATCCATAGCTCTCTATGAGAACTGTGGATTACCGTCATTTTGGCACGCATCTCACTCGTATTAGAACGCAAATACAACGCGAAATGCGTGCTGAAATTTGACCGTGTGAACATACCCTAATGGTGCCCAACCAACCAGTCGCAGCCATAAACAATACAAAGAGTGTACCAAATACAGAACAGGAGGGAGTCATTAATAAAGACAATAAGCCCGCTAACCGAGACTAGTTTTTTTTCTTTGATGGATTTTCAATTTCTTTATTAAAGGGTTTTTCCATCTCACAATTTATAGAATACCAATAGGATATACTTTAAATGTGGTTCCATCTGGGAACGTCTCCCGAAAGTCTCCATTGAGAATGGAGAGGTAGTTGGAACTTTCCCATTTATATAAATGGGCTAACCAAGTACAGCCAAGCATGCCCTGCACATCTATGACACATTTATCTATATGCCATAAATATTTGAGTTTGGAATACTCCTTTAACTACACAGTTGAGTCACATTATTATAAACAGCAGCCGATATTCAGAGTGGACAGCAGCTAGATGGGCTGGGAGTCACTTAATAAGGTTCTAGAAGGTTGTCACAGGTATCTGGAGTCATACTGACTTCAGTGCATCCTAAAGCTGCAGGAGAGTGTCTGGGGGAGGATCGATAAAGCCAAGGTGGTCTCGCAAATGCTCAGTTAAGTTCAGTTTTGGAGAATTAGGGGGCAATGGTAGTCCTTGGCAGTCTGACTCATGCTCTCCCAACCAATGTCAAGCATTTCTAGCCCTTCGACGTGTCGCATTGTCTTATGAGGTAAGTGTGCAGCCTAGCGTACACCCTATATACCTACCAAGCCAGCCCACCACATGTGACCCTTCATGAGCCATGCACTGCCAATATCCAAGATAGGAAGTGATCATAGTGTGACTTCACTGTGTATGGATGAAGACCCTATTCTTTTACGATCAGCCCTCTAGAAGATAATTTTTCACTGAAACTTTGAGAAGGTAAATTCAAAGGACATGCCACAGAAATCTAACTATGAGAATTATACTGCAGTTATCAATATTGTGATTTACCCTGTAATATTTTATGTCTTCAGTTTGTTTTTAGTTCTCTTTGTTGCATACCACAGTGACAAAGCATTTCCCCCTTTTAGATGTTTCTGCATATTTCTCACACTAAATGGTTTATTTCAAAGTAAAACCCTGAGTAAAACAGTTCTTTCGCCCTTAAAGGGAATGTGTCATCAAAAAATGAGTCATTGTTTAAGTCCCGTTTTTATGTTAAACATATTTTTTAGAAATGTTTGGTTGTTTTTTTTTTACATTTTCCCTATCACTTTCAATATTTTTTAATAATTCTTATGTCTTGCAGTTTTCACTTTGGCCACTAGGCCTTGTTTGCACTGCTTTAACAGCAGTCAGAGAGATGCTTTAAGTAGCTTCATGCACATAGGAGACTTAAGACTGACTCAGTCCCATTCACTTCTCAGAAGAACCAGAGTTCAGAAGAGCAGGAATATCAAAGGCAGCACTCGAAGCGTAGCGGAGGGAGACTGGAGTGATCAGACAAAGAGTAGAAGCACCATCATTGAGGGTCACCTCACCAACAAAACCTAGGCACTCGGTTTTTTTGGGCCCAGCCAGGCGGACTGGGCAGTTCTTAAGGTAGTGTCGAGCACCGAAAACAGTAAAGGCACAGTTCAAGCTTGGTCGACGGGTGCGTTCCTCCATGGAGGGATGAGCATGGTTGACTTCCATGGGCTCATCTTGTGGGAACTCAGGTGCTGAGAGAGGAAAACTTGGGTTTGCAGGTACAAATCGTGGAGGCTTGCGGGGCCGGTAGGATGTAGACTGCTGGCGAAGCTCTAGATCTCTTCAGCAAAGCGGTTGTTAATCCGGGTAGCCAGAGTGATGAGGTCGTCCAAGGTGGTAGGTGGGTCACGACCAGCCAACTCGTCCTTGATGCATCCATCGAGGCCCCCCCAGAAGACTGCAATGAATAACTCATTGTTCCATGCAAGCTCAAAGGCCAGGGAGCGGAACTAGATGGCATACTGGCCCACAGAGGAATCCACGACAAGTAAGGGGGAATCCAAAGTCATGGGCAGGCAGAGGCAGGTGCAGGCTGGGACTGGTCATGGCAGTGGAAGGTGGAGCCACAGCAGGTAGCGGAGCAGGCATAGTTGCCAGTGCAGACCCAACTTTGTCCAGATGGGTGGTGGTGATTTGCAGCTTCTGGAAAAGTTGCTCCAAGTGGACCCCATGACGGTTCACTACAGCTACAATTTCTGGCAGAGGTAGCCAAAGTGCAGGACAGGATAATAGGTGCTGGTATGTATGAAAGCCGTAGGTGGGTAGCTCAGTCCCAGGACAGTAGCGTACTAGGTACAGCAGCAGATATACAGCAGGTAAACGGACTGGTGCAACCAGGGCTGTTTCTAGGCTAAATTGCATTCAGGACGAAGTGAAGAAATACCCCCCTCCCCCCTCCCGTAACAAAATGTGCCACAGTGCATCCCCATCAACCAAAGCCAATATATACAAAAGGCTTTAACACATTGTGCTACCTATAAAACGGCAATAGTCATACAGTTATTGAATAACATTGCTACACAAAACCAGAATCCCAGGCTAATAGTACATGTGTCCTACTAAGACCACAAATCACCAGCACATAGTTCTGAATAATACTGCCACGCTATGACCACATATCACCAGCACATAGTGACCAAATAAATATGCTACACTATAACCACATATCAACACCACATAGTGACTAAATAATACTCCACACCATGACCACGTATCACCACCACATACTGCCTGAATAATACCGCAAAACCGTGACCTCATATCACCACCACATAGTGACAATAATACACCACACCATTACTGAATATAAGCCACTATAGTATAACCAATATTACCGGTATACAGTGACCATACAGTAGTGGATACCCGCTGTACACAGGCTCTGCAGACATATAAGCGATTACAGTAAAGTTACATCCAGGCACTTACAGGAGACGAAAGTTATTCTCTTTCTCTTCTTTGTCTCCATCTGTCCCAGACGCCATGACGTCTTCTCCCGGCCACAACTCTTCACTGTAGATGTTGCAAAACTAACATCTTAAACTCCTCACTTTATCAGCACTTCTCTACCAATTCCTATCTCTGTACAAACTCCCCATCTATAGCGCCCCAAATGGTAATAATTATCCCCTTGTGTCCCAAACCGTAAAAGTGCAGAAGGTACACTCCCAAACTAGGTAGGTAGTCCTCAATAAAGTAGATGTATAGCACCCCATTAGGTAGGTAATCCTATACTTCCCCCAATAGGTAGGTATCTCAGTCCCCTATCAAGCGGATAGGTAGTTATATAGGCCCTCCCGCAATAAGTAGAAATATAGATCCCTATTATGTAGGTATATAGGCCCCTGCAGGTAGTTATTTACCTTCTGGTAGCCAGTCAGTTAGTTGCCCCCTGTAGCAGCCCAGATAGCAGCACCCTGTAGCCATGTAACACCCCCTGTAGCCAGGTAGTAGCCCCCTATGGCCAGGTAGTTGTCCCCTGTGGCCAGGTAGTTGTACCCTGTGGCAAGATAGTAGCCTTGCCCCCTGTAGTCATATAGTTGCCCCCTGTGGCCAGATAGTAGTCTAGTCCCCTGTAGTCATATAGTTGTCCCTGTAGCCAGATAGTAGCCTTGCACCCTGTAGTCATATAGTTGCCTCTGTAGCCAGATAGTAGTCTAGTCCCCTGTAGTCATATAGTTGCCCCTGTAGCCAGATAGTAGCCTAGTCCCCTGTAGTCATATAGTTGCCCCTGTAGCCAGATAGTAGCCTTGCCCCCTGTAGTCATATAGTTGCCCCTGTAGCCAGATAGTAGCCTAGTCCCCTGTAGTCATATAGTTGACCCTGTAGCCAGATAGTAGCCTAGTCCTCTGTTGTCATACAGTTGCCCCTGTAGCCAGATAGTAGCCTTGCCCCCTGTAGTCATATAGTTGCCCCTGTAGCCAGATAGTAGCCTAGTTCCCTGCATATAGTTGTCCCTGTAGCCAGATAGTAGCCTAGCCCCTAAAACAAAGTTGCCTTGAGCCAATAGTACCCTTTGCTCCCGGGTTTCACTAGTTCCCCAGACCAATAGTAGACTTGCCCCTGTAGCATATAGTTACCCCTGTAGCCAGATAGCACCTTCCCCTTGTAGCTATTGTTCCCCCCTGACTATGTAACACCCCCCTGTAGCCATAGTCCCCCCCATAGCTAATGTAAAAAACAAAAAAACTTATCCCCTCCCAGGATCCCTGAGCATGTCCGGGCCCGGGACCCGGGGGTTTCTGTCCCCCTGCTTACCCCCCGCCGGGGGGCCACAGGAAGGCTGTGCACCCTCTCGACACTGCTGTTTTTTGTTCAGCGCCACTGAGCGTGATACTCAGGGGGACAGGAGGGACCCGCCCTGCCCCCTCCCTGTACCCATCACAGGGGAGTGTTGCAGCTGCGAATGCCTCAGCCCCTTTTCCTTTAACGGCCGCGCAGGGACAAGGGGTTCCCCGGGCAGGCGAGGTGGATGGCCGCGCACCCCCCTCGGGTGAGCGGAGCCTCGGCGCCCCGGGCGATCGCCCGCCTCGCCCGCCCCTAGGAACAGCCCTGGGTGCAGCGGCGGATATAAACCAGGTAGATACAGGTAATACAGGTTCAACAGCAATATAGCAGCCAGGGATCAAGCTCTATGTAGTGGACAACAACTAGGAGACTAGGAGCAGAGGGACAAAGTTCCTTTTATGTAAACAGGGTCACAGGTTAATTGGTAGGTAATGGGGACACTGTCCCTTTAAATAGCCAAGTAGTACCACGTGTGTGCGCCCTAGGGGGTGCTCGTGCGTGCACAGGGAAAACAGGGATGAAGGAACAGCGGAGACTAAACTGCTGGAAGCAATCAAACCCCCCACGCCCATGAAAGGGGTTTGGGGGAGGCAAACTATGAGCGGGGGGCAACAGCAGAGGCATGGGCATGACCGCGGTCCATGACAGGGGCTGTAATGGCCACTTGTGGCTGTGATGAAAAGCATAGTGGCTATGATCATATTAACTAAATCTGGACATTGTGGCTAGCAATAATGGGAAAAAGTCCTTTGGGTAAAAAAACAACTAGCAAGATGACTAATCACTAATTACCAAAAAAGGGGTTTCCCGGGTGCCCCCTTCGACCCTCGTCCCGGCACAGGCGCATCCATGCCCCGACTCTGACGGCGCCCCCTTCCGCACCTCGGGGCCGGGGTCCCTCATTTTCCCCGCCCGGGTCCCCGTGACTTCCCCCCCCCGCTCCTCCCCGGGCCGTCTCGTCCCCCGGGGTCCGGCGCCGCCCCTTACGGAGCGCGCGCGCCGGCACTCTGAGATTTAAAGGGAAGTGCGCCGTAAAATTTTGGGCCTTACCGGGCACTGCTCCTTTTTAGCCCAGCCCTTTTCCCGTGGGGCCTTTGCCAATCTTTATGTAATGCCTTTGGGGGAAAGCGTTTTCCCAAAAACTTGTCTTGCCTACCGTGTACCGAACCCCCTTTCTTACGTTTACCACCCGAACCTTGCCGCCTGCCCCCCCTTCTGCCTGTCTACGTTCATGAACCCCGCCGCCCGGGCCCCGACCCCTTCTTCTGTCCCCACTAGAGCCTGACTGCCGATTCTGTACCTCGCCTACACTTGGTGCCACCCAGGGAAGCCCCGCCCGTGGGAGTGACCTGGTGGGCTCCCGCCACAATCCATCCCCCTTTGCCGGGCTCTGGTGAATACCCGGACCCACTTAGATTTCCCCCCCTGGGTTTTGGCTTACCCCGTCCCTCGGTGGGCCAGAGGATCCACCTCCTGACTGTTACAAAAGGTTGTTCTCACCATGCTGTTTCACAAAGTCTGCTTTTCACAACCAGTTTCAGGTTCACACCCTTTTATTAGACCGGGGGATCTATAGCACGCTAAAAATTTTGCTTTGCTATCCCATGAGCCGTTAGAAGGACATTTCTTACAGAAGTGTAAAAATAAAACAGAAGGGTACGGGGCTCTAAGGGCTAAAAAGGGTTTTCAGAAAAATTTGAAAAACAAGCTCCTGTGTGGGGAATAATACCAACAATAGTGACTCATAGGGTCGGACGGACATGAGGCGATGAAAAAGATGGTCATAACATAGGGAACTTTTAGACAAGCAGGAGATAAGGTCTGTTCAATTTCCTAAACAAAGCAAAATCAGAACAGCAATGATTTGGTAATGCACTCTATTTACCTTTAGCGCATGTCCCCATGGCATGGGTTTGCGGTCGGTTTTTAAGACGGTTTGCGGTTTTTCCGGCTGAAAAAACAGCTGCAAAAGAGCACAACGGGCTCCAATGGAAAACCCCGGCAGCAGTTTTTTCAAAACGCGGGCCGCTAAAAGGACATTGTGCATGCATATTCTTCTGTCCGGTTTTTGGACGGAATATGTGCATGTGAATGGGAAGGGAGACGGCACACAAACCGGACAAATACTGGTCGGATAAACCAACCGGTATTTGTCCATTGCTGTGTAAATGGACCCTTACCTAGATTTTTAAGGCTAATCATTGTGATTGGACAACCCATTTAATTCTGACTCTGGTGTCAACAAACCAAACATTTTCTGGTTCCACGTTTGTTAGGAAGAGTATGGATTTTATCGAGTTGGATCCTTGGTCTGATTTGTTAGCTAAAACAATTTTAATGAACACATTTACATGCCTAGCTTTACTGTAATTACATCCACTGCTAAGAATAAATGTTGCATGAGAAAGACAAGAAATATGCAGCAACCGGACTTTCTCAAACAACTGAAGTCACCCTTTGTGACATCTGGAAAAAATGATGAAAAGCTTTCTCAATATGCACTACAGCAACAAACATCTTTCGAATATCAGTAATGATTTTTAATAGTGTACAGTTATTATCCTAAGACTTAACTCAAGAGGCAATCAATCTATAAAGGAGCAAAAAAGTGGTATAAGCCTTTGGCAATAACAAGTGCAAACCAGTCTTGGTAGCAAGAGCTTTAGATAAAACTCTCAGTTCACATTTAAAATAATTAATATTTTGTTAATGTAAAAAAACTAAGAAGGCAGCAATCTCTTAAAGGAGTTTCATCATCTCATAATATAAAGGCATATCACTAGGATTGGGACTCCTCTCAATCGGCTACAGTCACTTAAATGGAGCTGGGCAGCCATTATCTGTTCCGGGGTCGGCCAAGACAGTCTCTGTATAGGAAGAACTGTTTTAGGCTATGTTCACATGTTTTTTTACACATATTTTGGTGTGTAAAATCCACACCTTCTGAGACACCACTAAGGTCTCTAATTGTTTTCAAATTTTGAACTTTAAAATCCATTCCAAATCTGTGTTACATGAAAAATCATAGATGCCTGTCACATTTTCCATGCAAAGTCAGGATGGAAAAAGCATAGGAAACCACAACACGTATTAATTGAATGGGGCTAATCTGTGTCCTACAAAGTGGTAAAATCTTTATGAAGAGAAAAATAAAATTTTCAGCCAAGATCCAAAGATGTCCCTTGGATTTTTCTGAATATTTTTCCTAGGAAAAAAATATGTATTGTGAATCTAGCCCTAGAACTGTGGCCCTTTTATTTTCAGGGTTGGTGAGGCAGGTAGAACCCCACCCATCAGAGTGATTTATATCCTAGTGATATGGGGAAAACACCTTTGACTGCTTAAGGACGCAGCCAGTTTTGCAACCAAATACGGAGCACCATTTTTTAAATCTGACGTGTCACTTTATTTGGGAAAAACCGTTTGATACTTTTATACATATTCAAAGCGTTCAGACAAATTGGTTTATAAATAGCATCTACATCACCTGTACATGCTAAATGTCTTTTTTTAATGACATTATGGACTTACAAATTTAGAAGTAATTTTTTGCATTTTCAAGAAAATTTGCAACCCAGATTTGGGGGACCAGTCCAATTCTGACATAGCTTTGAGGGGCATTTATATTAGATACCCCCATAAATGTCTGTCTCCATCTTAAAACTGCACTCTTCAAAGTTTTCAAAACAGATTTTAGGAAGTTTGTTAAATCTTAGCAATATAGCAAGGTGGAGGTGAAATTTCAAAATTTCACATTTTTTACAGATTTCCAATTTTTATCCATTATTTACTGGAACTGTGGGCGACATGTATGAAGCTTGCCGGGTCGGGGCGCGCTTTTCCGCTAGTTTTCCGGCGAAATCTGCGCCTGATTTATGTCGGTGCCGGGGTGCGCTCATACATCCTATGTAAAGTCCGCGCGCCTCGCCAGTGTGTTAGGCGCAGTGCGGGACTTTGGCGCAGTGCTGGCGCTGCGCCTGAGATTCGCCGCCGGAGGTAGTGCGGTCATACATGCGGGGAAAAAATCCACCGCACCTCGCCAGTGTGTTAGGCGCAGTGGGGGGACTGGGGCGCAGGCGGGGACGAGGCGCAGTGCGGCCTGCCCTATGATTCGCCCCGAGGAGGTGCACTCGTACATGCGGGAAAAGTTCCCTGCCCCTCGCCAGGGGTTGGGGCACAGTGGGGGACAGGCGCGTGCGGTTTTTGGGGCGCTGGCGGGCTGCCCGAAAACTTTTCCGATCGAGAGCGGAAAACGGAGAAATCATTCCAATGTCGGTGCGGAGTAAAATAAAAAATCGTTTTTTAAAAAGGGGCGTTAAAATTCTCAAAAAAAGACTAAAACCCTTAAAAATAAAAAATCATAAACAAAATCTTTTTCCAATACCTTTTTCAAAAATTTAGGAAAAGGAAATTCCCGGGAAAACAGTAATTTTCAAATTCTGAAAGCTATTCCTTTGGTCGGCAAAAACCCGGCCATCAGAATAGAGCGACATTAAACCTTTAAAAAAAATAGGAGAACTATTACCAATCAGAATAAAGGGGGGACAGTTCAAAATACAGAAAAATGCTGAAAAGAGCTGTTTGTTTTAAAAACTAGCGGGGTTTTGGCTAGTTCAGCCAACAGAATGGGAGCGAAAAAGACCCAAAAAAAAAAACCCCATGGAGAACTAACCAAATCAAATTCAAAGGGGACAGTTCAAAATACAGAAAAGGGAAAAGGAGGGGTTGGATTTAGCGGGGCTTGGCTTCCCACCAATCAAACGCGAGCTACTTTTTCCCCCATTGTAGCTATGGAGAGAGGGGCGAAAGCAATCTGGGTCTCACGCCTGGGCAGGGAGTATGACAAAAAAAAAACATTTTTATTAAGTTAAAAATTCCGAAAAAGAGTGAAACCTTCTATAAACATACTTAAAAAAATCCCTAACAACGCGATTGTCGCCGAGCCCGGGCGCTAAAAAGGAAATTGCAATGGAGAATTCCCGGGAAATACAAAATTCAAATTTTTTAAAGCTCTTCTCCTTGGGCTCCATAAACCAGCCAACAGAAAAGGAGCACATTGTCCCATTAAAACCTAGGGAGAACTTTTGACCAACAGAAAGGAGCAAAAAGCCCTTTAATCCTATGGAAAGTTTTGACCAATCAAAATCCAAGGCGGGACAGTTCAAAATACAGTAAAAATCAAAAAAAAAGCTGATTGGGCTGACAGCGGGGCTTGGCTACCCCACCAACGAGCGCGAGCTACTTCCCCATTGTAGTCTAGGGAAAGGGCGCACTGAAATCCGCCTCAGCGCCGGGGGCCCATGAATTTTTAAAAAAAAAATAATTTTGATTAAGTTTTAAAAAAATTATCACTAAAACTAAACTTTCTCTAAAAAATAACAGTTAAAACCCCGAACAACGCTTTGCGCCCAACCGGCGCTACATAGGAATTGCAAAGAGAAAACCCCGGAAATACATAATTAAAAATTTGTTTAAGCTCTTGGGGTTTTTTTTTTAAAAAAAAAAGGAATTGCAATAAAGGGGGAATTTTCCCCTAAAAAATTGAAAAATCTTTATTGCGGGGGATAACCAGGCCATGAATTTTAGCACGGGGGCTTTTCCCAAAGGGAAAAAGGGCCCCCTTTTTTAAATTTTTAAAGGAAAGGCCCATTTTTTCTAAAATTTGAGGGGGTTTTTGGACCAATAAAAGGGGAAACAGTTTTGGGGTTTTTTGCAATCTAAATTTAAAAAACCCCGCCCCTTGCACAAATTTTTCCCCTTAAAAAAAATTAAAAAAGGGGTTTTAAAAAAAAAAAAAAAAATTAATTAAAATATTTTTTATTTTTCTTTTCGGCCCCAACCCAGACCTTATCGGGAAAAAAAAAAAAAAAAATTTTTTTTGGGGGTTTTTTTTTTTTTTTTTTTTTTTGTTTTTTTTTTTTTTTTTTTTTTTTTTTTTTTTTTTTTTTTTTTTTTTTTTGGTTTGTTGTTTTTTTTTTTTTTGGGGGGGGGGGGGGGGGGGGGGATTTGTTAGGAAAAGATTTTTTAAAGCCAACACAGAGCTCTTTGGAAATTTTTTTTTCCCCCATAAAAACCCCAAAGAAAAGTAGCTCCGCTCGATTGGTAAGCTGGACAGCCCCCGCTAGCTCAACCAATCACTCTTTTCCCGTTTTTTTACTGTATTTTTGAACTGTCCCCCTTTGGGAAATGATTGGTCAATTTTTCTTTTTCCCCCTTTTTTTAGGTTTTTAAAATTTTGGGCCCCTGCGTCCTATTCTGATTGGTTTGGTTGTTTGCCGCCCAATCAAAGAGTTTTAAAAAATTTAAATTAAATTTGTTTTTTCCCGGGCGTTCCCCTCTTTTTGCAATTCCCCTAGGGTAGCGCCCCCCCGGTCTGGCGACAAACCTTTTTTGGGGTTTTAACTGATTTTTTTTTACAAAAGGGTTTTTACTTTTTATTGATAATTTTTTTACATTTAATTTCAAAATTTTTTTTTTTATTAATATTTTCAGGGCCGCACGGCGCGGGAGCGCCGAGATTTCAGTGCGCCCACCCTCCATAGCTAAAATTGGAGAAGTAGCTCGGCTCTGATTGGCTGGAAAAACCCAAGGGCCCCCGCCGCTTTAAACCCAAATCAGCCTTTCTGCCTTTTTAATGTTTTTTGAACGGGGCCCCGCCTTGGTTTTTTGTTTGGGTTAAAAATTTCTCCATGGGCAAAAGGGGTCTTTTTTGCTCCTTTTCTAATTGGCCGTTTGGGCCAAGCCCCCGCTACTCAACCAACACCCTCTTTTCTGCATTTTTATTTGTTTTTTAAAACTGCCCCAAAAGTTGTTTCTGATTGGTCAATCGTTTTTCCATGGGTTTTAATGGGCCACTTTTTGCTCCTTTTCCCTTTTTGGGCCCGGGTTTTTATGCCGACCAATGAAAAAAGGGCTTTCAAAATTTTTAAATTTAACTGTTTTTTCCCCGGCAATTTCCAATATCCAAATTTTTTGATATTGCGCCGTTTTTAGATTTTTTGGGAAAATGATTTTTTTTTTATTTTTTATTTTTTAGGTTCAGCTTTTTCTGACACTGGTTTCCCCCCTTTATAAAGGGTTTTTTTTTTAATTAAAAAACCCCGTGCACCGGGGCCGGGGGCGCCGAGAAATTTTTTTTCGCAAACTTTTATCTGCCCCTTTTCATGTTCCGATCCCGCCCCCCCCGGGGCAAATTTGACCAAAAAAAATGTCTAAATGTCGGAGCTGCAAATGGGCCCTCGCTTTAAAAACCCACTCGCGATCGGGACATCCTCGGGGGTTTTCGACGCGCCGGTCCCGCCCCGGAACGCCTACAAACCCCGCCCATTGCCCGCCCCCCTTTATGCGAGGCGCAGCTGAAAAATGGCGAACGCTGCCCTAACACGCCAAACCCCTTTTGGTTTCCCCACCCGGGGAAATTTGGGCCGGGGGGGCGCGTAACGCCAAAAACAGCTAAAGCCCCCTTTATAAAATGGGCGCCCCTTTGTTTTTGATCCTGGTGGTTTTCAATTTTTCTTCTGTTTTTAGCTTTTGCATTTTAAATTTTTTTCCCAAAACGGCCTTTTAGAGGGGGGAGCGTATCCTTTCCAAATGACTCCTTTTAAAAAAACCTTTTAAAACCCAAAATCAAATGCCTGGTTTTTGGTTTGTTGGGTTAAGGGCCCGCTGCACTTTCCTCAAGCCCTTTGGTTTTATCTGTTCCGTGTTTCTGTGGAGTTCCCCGGGTGCCCCGGCCAATTTTCCAAATTTTGCCCCTCCTGGCGGAGTCATGTTCCTGTGCTATCCCTCCTGGTAGAGTCGTGTTCCTTTTCAGTCCCTCCTGGGGGAGTCGTGTTCCTGAGCTATCCCTCCTGGCAGTTTTTGGGTTTCCTGTGCATCCCCCCCCGGCAGAGGGCGTATTCCGTGGGCCCTTTTTGCGGGATTCCCTTATTCCTTGGGGGAGTCCCCCTTTTCCTGGCCCCCCTAGAGTCCTGATCCTATGAAGTCCCTCCTGGCAGAGTTTTTGGGTTTCCCGGCATTTCCCTCCTGGCGGGGTTCCCGTTTCCCGTGCAATCCCGTTGTGCTGGGGTTCCACAGTTTTCCCTTGGTTTCCAAGTCCCCCCCCTGTCCCCCACCCCGCACCTTCCTTTTCCCTAACCCCCCAGGCCCTGCCCTCTTGGACCTTCTCATTATGCAGACTGTGGTTCCTGTATTTAGGTCTAGACCTTACACCCCTGACTGTGGTAGGTCGAGTTTCCGCCTCCATGGTCCCAAGGATACACTTTCCGACCTTGAACTTATTTCAAGGATTCTCTTATGTTCCTTGTACTGTTTTGTTTTACTTTAATAAAGCCTTGCAACCTTACAGGTTTTCCTGATTCTGCTGTTTTTAGAGATATCCCATATGTGGTCCTAGTGCGCTATTTGTCTCAAGCACAAGCCCCAGAATAGGAGGAGCATCTACTGGACTTTAGGGTTTCATAAAAAGACCCCCCTGTCATGATCTGATGGTGACAGTGTACACTGACCCGTCGATTGCCCATATGTGGTGGATCCTCAGTGATCAATGTGGGCAAGAAGGTATAGGTGGTGACCCACAGGGACAGCTGAAGTGCAGGGCAGGATAGCAGTGACAGGTCACAGCAGGTGTAGCCATAGACAGATAGCAAAATTCCAGGCAGATAACTAGCTTGGTACAGCAACACGAACAGCAGATACAATGGAATTGGTGAAACGGCATGTAACAGCAGGTAGCGTACTTGTAACACAGGGTAACAGCAGCGATACAGCAGCCAGGGATTAAGCTCCAAGGAAGAACATGAACAAACTGACACCTAGAGGGCACGCATGCATGGAGAGGCAGCCACAAAGGATGGGTGCGCGCAGGAGCAAGGATCGGTTAGTAGGAACTGCTGGTGAATGCTGCCGCCGGCAAATTCACTAACATAGTTCAAAAAGGGTCTGGATGAATTTCTAGAGTGTAATGATATAAAAAGTTATAGTAACTAGGACTCTGGAGAAGGGTCATTGATCCAGGGAGTTATTCTGATTGCCAGATTGGAGTCGGAAAGGAATTTTTTCCCCTAAAATGAGGACAATTGGCTTCTTCCTCATGGCGGTTTTTGCCTTCCTCTGGATGAACATTATAGAAAAATAGGCTGAACCTGTTGGACGGCTGTCTTTTTTCGGCCTTACAAACTATGTAACTATGTAATACAAAGATTAATGTGTCTGCCTACAGCCAAGCATGATGGTGGGGGTGTCATGGTTTGGGCTGCATGAGTGTTGCTAGTTGTGAGAAGCTACAGTTCATTGAGGGAATAATGAATGCCAACATGTACTGTGACATACTGAAGCAGAGCATGATCCCCTCCCTTCAGAAACTGGACCTCAGGGTAGTATTTCAACATGATAACGACCCCAGACACACCTCCTAACCACCACTGCCTTGCTAAAGAAAATGAAGGTACTGGACTGGTCAAGCATGTCTCCAGATCTAAATCCTATTGAGCTTCTGTGCAGCATCCTCAAACAGAAGGTGGAAGTACCCAAGGTCTCTAACATCCACCAGCTCCGTGATGTCGTCATGGAGGAGTGGAAGAGGACTCCAGTGGCTGTAACCTGTGAAGCTCTAATGAACTCCATGCCCAAGATAGTTAAGGCAGTGCTGGAAAATAATGGTGGCTACACAAAATATTGACACTTTGGGCACAATTAGTCCATTGTCACGTAAGGGTGTACTCACGTTTGTTACCAGCGGTTTAGACATAGATGGCTGTGTGTTAAGTTATTTTGATGGCACACCAAATTTATACTGTTATACAAGCTGTACACTGACTACTTTACATTGTATCAAAGTGTCCCATGAAAATATATAATACACTATTTATAAAAAATTAAGGGGTAAACTCACGTTTGTGAAATACTGCACATAACATGACAAAGTACAGTGGCAACAATAAATGACTAACTACTGATACAGAGGGACAGAGGACCCTGCCTTCAAAGGCTTACAATCTACAAGGAAAGAGGAAAGAGACAGAAGGTGAGGGGCAGACATGTTTGTGGGGTGGTGTAGGGGCAGCGGGGTTTTTGCAGGTTATAGGCTATCTTTTCAGGTTGCTTTTGAAGTGAGGTAGGGAGGAGGAGTCTGATGTGTTGGCGTAATGAGTTCCAGAGTTTGGGGGTAGCACAGGAAAATTCTTGGAGATGGTTATGTGAGGAGCTGACACAGGGAGAAAAGAGAAGAATGAGGTTGCATGAGTGGAAGTATCTAGAGATTAAGGCAGAGATGTATGGGGGGAGACAGGTTATGAAGAGCCCTGCAGGTCATGGTTAGTAACTTGAACTAAATTATCTGGGCAGTGGGAAGACAGTGAAGGGATTGGCAGAGGGGAGAGGCAAAAGAGAAGCGAGGAGAGAGGTGGATCAGATGGGTAGCAGAGTTGAGGATATATTGAAGGGGAGCAAAAATGCTAGACGGGAGGCCACAGAGAAGCATGTTGCAATAGTCTAGGTGGAAGAAGAAAAGGGCATGGACTAACATTACTGTAGTAGAGTTAACGAATGAGTGGATTTGGAAAATATTTTTTCAGGTGGAGGCGGAAGGCAGAGGTAAGGGCTTGGATATGGGGTTGAAGGACAAAGAGGAGTCAAGTGTTATTCCACGGCAGTGGACTTCTGGGACTGGTTAGAGTGTAGAGCTGTTGATAGTAATAGATAGATCAGGTGGAGGGGTAGAGTGAGATGGTGGAAAGATTATAAATTCTGTTTACTCCACATTTAGTTTTAGGAGATGATTTTAGACTCCATCTAATATTGTGGCATTACAGCTATGTATCTTGAGTGTTGCCCTATAACAAACAATCATCACAGAAAGCCTGCCGTTCTCACAAAAATGCTGTGATTTAAAAAAAATCTCTGGACTTTTTGAGTACAACTATTGTGAGAGTGTGAAAAAGGAAGACACAGCAAGTGAGCGGCAGTCCAGTCAGCAAAATTGTTGACTAGATAGATGACTGGAGATAAGTGATAATCATGCTTGCAATACTCTAGCTGACTGTATCAGTGCTGCACACAGGTTTCCTGCGTCCTCAAAATAACAGCAGATTATTATATCATGTTCAACTTTTTTCACCATTTTTGTTACACTTTAGTATTGTATTTTTTGGTACCTCCGTGTCTGGGTCTTCCTCTGGTACTCCCACAGTACAAAAGCACTGTAACAGATTAATTGCCTTGATACGAAATTAGGCTTAGAGTGTCTGGGTCACACAGGAGTCATGGATTAATTCAAATATTGAAAATAACCGCACAGCAATGCACAGCAAAATATGTTAGCATTATATGAGCAACAGGAAAAATAAATGGGAAAATGCTCTACAAAACTTTTTACGTAGTGAAAGCTTTGAAGCTGGTCAAGCATATCTTACTGCAGTGTATGTGAAATAAACAATAACATTGTATAACTAATAATATAACTCAACAGTAGGATGCCCCTTTTTCAGAAAGTATGTACAATTAAATAGTTTTGTAATTTTTTTCCAGCCTGATGAGCATCCACAATTCTTCTTCTGAGGTCCTTAGAAATTTCATCTATTCATCACATCATATACTTTACAAAATGTGTGTTGTAATTAGTGTTGAGTGATTATTATCGACAAAGTTGAAATCGGCACAGTTTTTATGTTGATCGAAAATTTTTAGATCATGGCGATAATTTAGGTTAAAATCTGTGCTTCATCATTAAGATCGCACCAATTTTCCGCGCTTACCTGTCATTTTGGCGGCCAGCAAATCATGCTTACAGAATAGAGCTGGTTGAGATGTGTGTGCGACGCTCAAATGAATGGAGGATGATGTATGGTGCCGAGTGGATGGAAAATCACATGACATCGTTTTACATTAGAACAGCCTTCCTGTTCAAGCCTCAGTGTCTTCAGCGTCTCTGAGCAGTAAGGAGTGCGCTCTGGCCTGGGTCCAAACAGACTCAGCGAAAATTATTCTATTTCTTCACAGACGGAAAGCTCTTACTGTTTGCTGTCAATCCTTTCATCTACCGCTGTAAAGTCTACGGGGGGGGTGCGGGGGGGGGGCCCCCGCGGCCCGCGAAAACAGACAAGCTTCATAAAGAATATGGTTAAGTTCACCAAGGACTTACGTGTAAGCACTATTGAACTGTATAGCTTTATTATTGACAGTTTTCTATTGTAATTTTACTGAATATTGGGCAGCCTGAACTTATATTAGGATACAATCTTTTCTGTAAACTTTGCAGGTATCTTTGTTAGGTGCAAACTCCACTTTAACTTATCAGTCATCATTTCAAGATAGGTGTTTCATTTTTCAATTTTGACCATTCTCACCTTTGTTGAATATATCACCTGGCAGTTAAATTAGAATCCAGAAATTTTGTAGTCAGCACAGATTGATAGGTGCCAAAAATACCTGTCATTTTCGAATAATATTTCTAGATACGTGTTTTTTTGACTTTGGCGCACTTCTGCCTTGTATTTTGAGGCAGACCTTGCACTTAATTGTGTATACTGCATTTTGTAGTCACCACAGGTGAATTGATATGGTGATCAAAAAAATACCTTTTATTGGTATCCGAATATATTACGATAAGTGTTTTTTGACTTCTGGCGCACTACAGCTTTGTTCATTGAGGCACCTTGCACTATTAAATATGGAATACAGCCAATTTTGTAGTCACCACAGGGGAATTGAAAGGTGCCAAATATACCTTTGCTTATCCAAATAATTACAGTTACGTGTTTTTTGCACTTTTGCCCAGTCCAGATTTGTTGATAGAGCCACCTTGCAGTTAAATTTGAATCAAGCAAATTGTGTAGTTACCCACAGGTGAATTGATTAGGTGCCAAAAAATACATTTTATTTTCCCGAATACATTACAGATACATGTTTATTCAACTTTGGCGCACTTACAAGCTTTGTTTCTTTGTGGCTACCTTGCAACTGAAATGTGAATACCTGCAATTTTGTAGTCACCCACAGGTCGATTGATAGGTGCCAAAAAAATACCTTTTATTTTCCAAAATACATTACAGATACGTGTTTTTGTCTTTTGGGCAATACAGCTTTGTTCAATCTGAGGCACCTTGCACTGTAAATGATAAAAATACTGCAATTTTGTAGTCACCTCACAGGTGAATTGACAAGGTGACAAAAATACACCTTGTATTATCCAGAATAAATTTCGGATACGTGTTTTTTTACTTTGGCGACATACAGCTTTGTCTCATTGAGGCACCTTGCAACTTAAATGTGAATACTGCAATTTTGTAGGCACCACAGATGAATTGATAGGTGCCAAAGAATACCTTTTATTATCTGAATACATTACAGATTACCGTGTTTTTTGACTTTTGGCGCACTACAGCTTTGTTCATTGAAGCACCTTGCACTGTAAATGTAAATTCAGAATTTTGTAGTCACCACAGTTGGAATTGATAGGTGCCAAAAATACCTTGTATTATTACTCCGATACAATTTCAGGGACTCGTGGCACCATTTCAGACGAAGTAACTGTGTTGATATGATGATGACGGACATTGCGGATCCATCGTGGTCTTTTCAGCAAGGAATTTGCTTGCCAGCCGCATTCATCACTGGACGGGAGGAAGACCGATGGCTGGTGTGTAAGTACGGGTTCCGCCTCAATAAAAGGAGAGGGCGGTCACAGAAGTCCGCTGATATGATTCCGCCCAGCCACGGGTCAGCGCCAAACCATGCTCCTCGCTTATCGCCGTCAAAAACGGTCCAGGACCCTTCATGATGGGCCTTCTCGATTGAGCAAGACTCTGATTCTACCCAGCGATGTCATATGCCGCCTTTGCCGTAAAAACGCATAAGTAGAGGACAAGAACCTTAGGTGGTTTAACCACCACACTAAACATGTCTAGTCACAGGCAGCGAATTGCCATGGCTATGAAATGGAGGCAACACTTGGCCCATAAAAAAGGCCAGACACGAACGCCTCGGGACCTCATCCACGTAGTCGACACCCTCTGTCTCCGCCTCCTCCTCGCCAGGCCACCAAGCGTTCTCAGCTGCCCATTGTTCTCAGAGTCATGAACAGTGATCTGCCTCCGCTTCAGCCCTCCACACGTCGCACCGAGTACCACCAGCTACCATCAGACCCATCCTACCCACTTCTCCTTCCGCCAGTTTGACGACCTGCACGCCGTACAGCGGCCTGTCTTATGCAGTTCCAGCATTCTGTCTTCCAGTTTAGGAGAGCAAGAAGAAACACTTAACCCAAAACATCCCAAAGCCAAAAGCCTGAATTGTCGGCATGCAGGCTTTTTGGCCTCTTGGAATGTTGCCATACCGTCTGGTGGACACAGATGCGGTTCCGCCACGTCATGGCCTTGCCTGCCCCCATACCAGGATGCTGAGAAGGCATTTCTTTGCCAGAAAAGCCGTCCCTGCCATGGCAGCCACGTGTCATCATAAAATTTCAAGGTGGGGGCATGTTGCGTTGTCTGCATCTGTGGCCGGGAAAAGTCCTTCTGCCACCACCCGACACATGGAATAGTAAGCACGGCCAAGGGCCGCTTCATTAATCCTCTGTGACAGTCACTGGGTGGTGGGGTGGTTGTTCTCCTGGGGGTGACGGTGGCTCTCAGGTCGGCGCCTACGCTCTTCAAAACCGCAGGGATGGTGCTGGAGATCTTTCCCCAAAGGTCCTCTGGTGGCATCACGTGCCCAGAGAACCAGGCCGTCGTTCGATAAAATTGTCTGTCTTGGAGACCGGTCACACACAGGTCAGGAGCTGGTGGACGGCTCCTCTGCAAAAGTGACCCGAGCGCTGGATGGGTGGACAAGAACCTTGTGCCAGGCAGGTGGTGTGCGATAATGGCGCGAAATCTGCTGCCGCCCTTAAGATCGGTAGGCTGGAGCACATTCCCTTGCCTGGCACATGTCATGAACATTGTCGTACAGAAATTTATAAAGAGCTACCGGGTCTGGACTGCATCGATGAGGAGCTCAGAAGTCTAAGTTCGCACTACCTCTGTACGCACCCTGATTCGTCCCGACCTGGCTGCGTTGCAAGCTCGTCAGCTCACGGCCTCCCAGTCAACTCGTCTCAATGTTGACCGTATTCGGCAACATGCGGAATTCCACACCTACCCACATGACTCCAGCGGACTTGTAGGCAGCCAGCGACCTAATGCCATTCGCAAGTACGAAGTGACACCATGGCCTGACAAGCAGCGAGAGCGGACCTCGGCGGTAGTTGAGCCACCGAAGAAGTGGAGGCAGGTGAA
This sequence comes from Phyllomedusa bahiana, assembly GCA_025379985.1. NCBI lineage: Eukaryota > Metazoa > Chordata > Amphibia > Anura > Hylidae > Phyllomedusa > Phyllomedusa bahiana. The sequence continues at coordinate 110,111 of JAODAL010001811.1, read as the reverse complement.
AGAGTCTCTGCACCTTCGTCTTGCCAAGTTTTGCAAAGAAGCAACCAAAATGGTCATGTGCGGACAATGCACATTGTCAGGCTATGAGGCATTGTGGTGATCCTTAGTTCGCTGGCAACGTATCGTTGGACACTCTGAAACCAACATGTCCCGCCAGCGACGGAGGAGGAGACGGACACAGATGCGGAACTAGCGACGGCCTTTCTCTCGTCAAATCCACAAGGCCCAGACAGTTTTCACAATTTCATCGGTCTTCATTGGCAGTGGTTCGGGGTCCAGAGCTAGTGCAAGGCAGAGCATCCAGCTCACAGGGTGCATGATCTCAGGCAAAGTCAGGGCTGTGTTGGTAAGCTGCTTGCAGGACGGCAGCGGAGGTGGAGGAGGAGGAGGATGTATACCTTCGGACACCGACCAGTTACCGACGTCCCTGCCTTGGAAAGAGGTTGGCGCGAATTTGAGGGGAGGAGGAAGATGAGGAAGATCAGTTTGATAGTGCCCTCGACCCAGAGGCTTGGGAAATCTCACTGGCTTATCTCTCACCATGAGTGCTTGGATGCTTCATTTCTCCAAAATCATGTTCCTTAGCATTAACGGCACATCAATATGAACAACAGTTCTTGGTGGCCACCCTCCTGGATCACTGGTACAAAACAAAACTCAGCACACTTTCCTTCCCACCACCCAAATAGAGAGTAAAATGCAGGGAACATGGAGACCTTGCCTGATTGCTCAAAACTGGAGACATTGTTGCCGTCTGCTTCACGTTCCCCAAATGTTCACGCTGATTAAACCTCAGCGACGTGACCAAGCCAGTTGAGAGCAGAAGCAGTTGCTCCCCTCCGGCACTCGAGCAGAAGGCAATGATGTTAGCAGAAAGCGTAATGGGTGACCTCTGGCAATCTTTTTTACCCACCTCACTCAACAAAGCATGAAATGCAGGGCACAACATCCAACACACAGAGACCCAGCTTTAGGATCATGGTGCAAGACTATCTGGCGTCTCAAACACCAATTGTTTTGTATGTGTTCCGGACCCAAATAGAATTCTGGGTATCCAAAATGGAGAATGGCCCCGAGCTCGCTCGCTCCAGCCATAGAGGTGTTGTCCTGCCAACGCAGTACAGCGTCATATATTGAGCGGTGACCTTCAGCACAGCTGGTAGGAGTTCACAACATCTACAGACAAAACGCATCTGGGCTTTCCAACAGATAATGAGGATCGTTCTGAATTTCATCAAGATATGAATCTGGAAAGGATCCTATGATTTGTCATGTTGTGGCCCCAATTGCCGAGGTCCACGATTAGTTGACCGGTTCTATTCAGCATTTCCTCTTCAAAACAGAAATTGGTCATCTTTGAAAATTCGTGTTTTTTTTGGTTAAATAATGATGCATTTTCTGTGTACGTGCAATTTTTTGTATTAGCATCTGTATTGTTTCCATCAGTGTAGGATTTTTTAGCTGGTTGTGTCATCAAGTGAATTGGATGATGACTGTAGAAGGGGAGAGCAGCTTAAGGTGTGTAAATGACTAACACCGTATTCATTTATCACTGTTATCGTTTAGAAGTTTTCGCATTGTCAATGGTTTTGAGGTCATGTTGTGTGAGTGGGGGAATACAGTATAATTATGGTCCTTTGGAACCAGATAAATGTGGTCCTTTTAGAATGGCATTCTCCCTACACACATTTTTAATAGTGGCTGAGAATAGTCATATTTTATAATTCTTTGGGGTCATGTTGCATGTGAGATACAGCATTTAATCAAAATCATGTCCTTTTGGAACAGGAAATGTTGGCTTTTAAGTGGCATTTCTCGCCTTACAATTTTTAGATAGTGGTATGATGAAGTCAAGATATGTTTTACTTAATTTTTTGATTGGGGTCATGGTTGCTGTGAGATACATGCTAGAGAACTAATCATGGTCCTTTGGAACAGAAATGTGGACTTCTAAGTGGCATTTCTTCATCACATTTTTTAACAGTGGCTGAGACAGTCATTTTTATATTTTTGGTTCATGCTGCTTTGAAATGCAAAATTTACTACAGGTCCTGTTATAAAAAAAAATGTTGTTTCAACAGGACATTTGTTCTTCACAATTGTCCAAAAGTGGCTCAAGGGGTTATGCTTTGAAATTTTTGGGGGCATTTTGCTGTGACATGCACGCTATAACAAACAGGTCACTATTATAAAAAAATGTATGTTTACTTAACAGACATGTGTTCTTCACAATTGTCCAAAGTGGCTCTAGAGTGTCATTGCTTTTTAATTTTTGGGGGCCATATTGCTGTGACATGCAGCATATATACAGGGTCATATTATAAAAAAACTTGTTTGTTTTAACAGACATTTTGTTCTTCACAATTGCTCCAAAGTGGCTCAAAGGGTCATGCTTTGAATTTTTGGGGGCATTTTGCTGTGACATGGCTGCCTATACTACAGGTCCTATTATAAAAAAAATGTTGTTTCTAAACAGACTTTTGTTCTTCACAATTGTCCAACAGTGGCTCAAGGGTCCATGCTTTGAATTTTTGGGGGCATTTTGCTGTGACATGCAGCTATCACTAAAGGTCTATTATAAAAAAATGTTGTTTCTAACAGACATTTGTTCTTCACAATTGTCAAAAGGTGGCTCAGGGTCTTGTTTTGAATTTTTGGGGGAATTTTGCTGTGACATGCAGCTATTACTAAGGTCCTATTAGAAAAAAATGTTGTTTCAACAGACATTTGTTCTTCACAATTGTCAAGAGGTGGCTCAAGGGTCGATGGTGCTGTCAGAAACAGGAATAGGTAGGGACACTGTTAATGGACACCATATTGCCAAAATTGACATTGTTTTTGCAAGATCTTTAAAATAGCTAGCAATCCCTGTATGAGACAAAACCCATTTAATACAATTAAAAAAGAGAAACAAAGACATGTTGGATTCCATCCTATTTTAAATATGTGTTTTCTAGAATTAAAATACTAAAAAACTTGCATGTACATAATAGCTGGTAAAAAAAAATTCCATCTGAATTGTACCAAGGGACGGTAAGGAAAACTTGGACCAGGATGTCAGGTTATTCAGAGGACATGGAGTATGGCAGCACGGACAGAGAACAAAGTGCAGAGACAAATTTCCTCCAGCTCGTTGAGTTAAAATGAGAGAAAAAGAATGCCACAGAAAAGGGCCCTGGGTGGAAACAGGAGCGGTTTAACACCAGTATTTCCAAGGTGAAGCTCAAATTGGTCACGCACTAATACGGAGGGGCATGCGCCTACCCAGGACTGGGAACAAGTTATTATGTCTAGTGAAAATAAAATGGTGGGTGTGAGACTCCTTTTTCCGGCAATTTTTAATCTGGGGGTCATGCAGGTTTGGGGCTCATGCTGTGGGCTCCAGGACAGGTATGTCAAATGTCCAAGGTGAAACTAAACTGGTGGTTGCAAAGACTACTTTTTTCCGGCACTTTTTAATCTGGGGTCATGCAGGTTGTGGAGCTCATTGCTGTTGCCCAGGACAGGTATAGTCAATGTCCAGTTCAAGTAAAATGGTGGTTGAAAGAATCCTTTTTCTCGGAACTTTTTAATCTGGGGTTATGCAGGCTTTGGGGGCCTCATGCTGTGGACAAGGACCAGGTATAGTCAATGTCCAGTTTCACAACTAAATATGGTGGTTGAAATAGACTCCCTTTTTCCGGCACTTTTAACTCTGGGTCAATAGCAGGTTTGGGGCTCAATTGCTGCGTTCCAGGACAGGGTTATTCAAATGTGCCAGTTCAAGTAAAATGATGGTTCTAATTTCATACTGCCTTCTGCACTTTTTTATTTCGTGGGTAATGATGGTTTAAGGCCTCTTGCTGTGGTTGCAAGACAGGAGCTAGTGAAGGGTGTGTGATTTTTTTTATGTGGCTTTTATTAACCGTATGTGTGTTGACTAAGTTGTAGCACGTATCATTTGAACTGTTGTGGTTTGTTGATTTCACAACAGACTTATCCAGCCCTGTTTGGGTGTAAGACATGAAGGTGTTGTTGCTCTCACATTGGACTTTAATGGTCATCGATACTAATCTACCATGACCATCGAATATCTTGGTCGATGATGGTCGACTATCGACCATCGACCGATGTTGATGGCCAACGTAATCGCTCAACACTAGTTGTAATCATAGAGGTATTTTTAGGGGGGAAGGAGGGGACAGCCCCCCCAACCTTATTCTGGATGGAGAGGCGGTCCTCCCACTTTTTAGCCACTTCAATAAAAAATAATCCATGTGAAAGCATGAGAATATGGTATGTGGGGAAGGGCAAAGCAACAGAGGAGGAAGTAGTTAACCCCTCATTGCCACCCGATCATTTTAGTGCATCTTGAGGAGACAATGTAGGTAGCTTGCCTATTGGGGGCCCTCTTGCGTCAGTTGTAGAGTGAGAGCAGCACTGATTGGTTAGAGCGGAAGTCGGAAGGGGCTGATTCACCAATCAGAACATCTCATCGTCCCAGCACCATTCTGTATATGGGCTGTGTTAGTATCTTTCCCTCCCACCGTTTACCACTTCCCTTTATGCTCAGCCCTCAAAACAGAGAAGAAGAGAAGCTCTGTTCAAATGAAATTACTGGCACCTGCCTCCGCCCTGTTTGTAGAGTGGTGGAAGAAGTTGTAGACTGAAAACCAGACTACCAACGAGACCAGTAAGGGAGGGGACAAGGGTGCTAGGTGTTGTGTGTGAATGTGAGTAGGTTATGTACTGTATATTTATATAATGTGTGTGTGTTTACATGTGTCCAGTGTGCGTATAAGGATATGTTCACACGGCGTCTTTGTTGTCCGCACTTCAGGGCATACTTGTGCTACAAGATGCCCCAAAGTAGGGACTGTAACTACAGTAACTCGTAGCTCTCATTGAGAGTTATGATTAACTTCCATTTTCCATGACATATACTGCGTGCCGGAGACGAAAGAAGGACCATGCATTTATCCCACTGCCTTTACGCGCCGGGTGAAAATGAAAGTGAATGGGGCCGGCCCCTGAGCATTTTACAACTATGGACTGGCCAGCGCGTACTTCTAAAACACCCGGCATAGTACACCCCGCTATACGCTGTGTGACTATACCTTAAGGGCATGTTCACGCGGAAGATTTAAATGCTGATTCTGGTGCATTTCAGTGCTGGATCAACAGGTAACTGATTTACATAATACCCTACGTAAAATCAGTGTCATCATTTAGATGACACTGATTTTACTCAAGTATATTCGGCGCAGAAATCTGCCTTGGGCAGTCTGTGTCGTTTACGCATCGGAAATCTGCTTTTGCAATTGGCAAATTTCCAAAAAAGCAAATGACACTGTCTGGAAGAAAAACCGTCATGTGAACTCACGCTTCACGTGTATAGTGCTGTCTGTGTTCAAATATATGTCATTATACACACACAATTTATGGAGTAATGTAGTAAGTCTCTGGGGTACAGTGTGTAATCTAATCTCTATTGTACAGTGTGTAAAGTAATCTTGGGGTACAGTGCATAATGTATTAATCTCTGGTGTACAGTGAGTAATGTGAGCTCTGGGGGTACGGGTGTAATATAATCTCTGAGGTACAGTTAGTAATCTAATCTCTGGGGTATGGCATGTTATCTAATCTCTGGGGTACAGTGAGTAATGTAATGTAATCTCTGGGGTATGGTGTATAGTGTAGTAATCTCTGGGGTACAGATGTAATCTCATGGGTACGGTGTGTAATGTAGTCTCTGGGGTATTGTGTAATGTAAACTCTGGAGATCAGTGAGTAATGTAATTAATTTCTAGGGTCCTGTTAGTAATATAATTCATTTTTGGGGTACAGTGAATTATATTAGTTCCTTGAGTACAATGTTGCAATTCATTTTCTATGGTGCAGTTCAGTAAAATTTTGTGGCTAAATGTGTAATATAGTTAATTCTCTGGGATACAGTGAGTGATGTCATTTCTGGTGTATGGTATGCAATAAAATACGTTTTGGGCTTCAGTATGTGACATAAGTGAATCCTCGGGGTACAGTGAGTTTTTTTTTTTCCATCTTTCTGTTGTGTGGATTTAATGGAGTAGTGATGGAGAGATGGGGGGGTGGGGATTTAAGCAAAATGTGTTGCATTGCGCAATGTTTTTTATTTCCATGTAGAGGGGGAAATATTGTAGGTGGGCTGGTTCGGCTTCATTGCCAGGGCTGCTTTTTAGTCTTATTCCAGCTCTAAATTTCATTAATTATCAAACTGTAGTATCAAGTTAACAACAGTGACAACACAATATTTACTATCAGACCTCCTAGCTGGGAAAGAGGGGGCAGCTTCGCTTCCGGGAAAGGAGGGGAGAGGAGGGAAGCGAGGGAAAGGGAAGGAAGGGAGTTTAGGAAAAATTGGTCATCTAACTTTTTGAACCAAAGTTACGTCTATGGTTGTAATGGTCAGACTCAAATAAAGCAGGGCATCCACTAACACCTGAAAACAGCTGACTAATTTCATCTTCAGATTATCTGCTGTTCCTAAATGTTCCCTTTCTTGTAAAGGTGTGCATACAGAGAATAATCAGAATAATCAGGGATTTTAATTAGTAAAATACAAGTTCTACTGAAGTTACACTGAATCTCTTCCCACAGAACAATATATCAGTCTGCTCAGCTCATCCTGCTCTATAACATGATGCCAGATCAGTGTGTTCAATGTGACAGGTTCACTTTACAATAGTTATTTAATTAATAAAACTGTTAAAAGAAAAGGTAAAAGGTGGGTACAAGTTAAGTGTGCTGACTGTGGTGTAAATAACAAATGCACTATTATAACATACAACATATATTGGATAAGATATTACAGTCCTGACCCACAAGGACTGCCATGGTGAAGAAGACAGGGGAGATTCTTAATAAACACATGAAAATAATTTTTTACAGTCTTTACAATAATGTGTACATTGTTTAAATGCAGTAAGGTTACTGGCTTACCAATGGAGTTTCTGTATCTGAACTTCCTTTATAGGCCAGTCTCGTGTAGTCACATGGCCATGCTCCTGGTGTTGGTCTCCTGCTCATGAGTACATGGTTATCTCCTTTCTCCCTCCTCCCTGCAGCACAGAATGTCACATATCACAAGATGGTACCCCGGCAGGTGAGCCACAATTGTTATTCATTGTCTCCATTGCTTATTTCAACCATTGTCCTATTTCTCTACTGATAGGCTGCATGTAGTTATTGCAGGATAAAACAGTGGTTGCTAGTGTAGGTGAGGACAACACCCAGGACGCAGAACTCTCACTCTCTGCATTTAGTTTCTAGTTCAGGTGTAGTTATCTGTAGTTTTTGCTGCATGGCCCTCAATAAAAAAAAATCTGTGCTGTAGTCTACACAGCAGATTTTTTACTGAGGTTTTCCTAATCCAAAAACCATCCGGCAAAATATAGAACATTTAGAATATTCCGTCAGACCGAAATCGAATTCCCGCAGCCCCAATGTACTGGACCGCTGGGAATCCGAAATCCGACCACCATTTTATTGCGCGAAAAAACAGCAGTGCGGTGCGGTTCAGCAATTTGAGTAATTGACAGCTGCCTTCGTCACTCAATTACACTTTGCTTGCGACAGTCTCTTTTGGCTTGAGATAGAGTTTTGTTATCTTTTTGGATTTGCAGAGTCATCACCATGTCCATTGACTTCATCTGGCTTTGAAGTAGTAAAAAGGGTTTGAAGTCAGGCTTGTGCAATAGTCGACCCTGGCATTTCAGCACTGGTGACCAGACTATCAGAGGAAAAATAGGAATTTGAAAAATGGAGGGCAGTTAACAGTGTGTGACAGACCAGTCATTAGAAGGAGTTTAAGACTCTGTTGCTTCATCTTAATATTACAGGACAAAAAGTCTTCATAGGTTAACTACCAGATCTGATACATGAAAGCATATAACTTCTTGGTAGAACTAACACTTTCCTTATTATTGTTTGTTTTAAAACACTATAAATTCCAGATGCTATACATATGAAAAAGGGGCTTACATATATAACAAGATGAAAATAAGTACAATGAACTGAAATATATGAGTGACAGGCTGATCCAGAGGGAGAGAGGACCCTCTCTGTGAGAGGTTACAATCTACAGGGAAAGAGGGAAGGGGCAGAAGATGACAGTAGAAGCTGTTTTAAAGCTATGTGGCGAAGGCATAGTTATTGCAGGTTGCAGGCTTACCTTAAATGTGGGTTTGTAGGTTAATTTTGAAGGTTTCAAAGGTGGAGAGCATATTTTAAAGTGGCAACAGTAGGAAGGGTGTATAACGGTGTATATATCTCGGCCACAGTCCTTGCATGCACCTTTAGGAGTCCAGACACATGCCCCCAAGGCTCCTTACCAAAATTAGATAGGTGTCGACAGTATAGACTGTCGACATATGTTTAATATGCTAGCATGGCTTCCAGCCATGCCCGAGTTGGCCTCTCATGGGGAGTAAGCATAGAACAGGGTGGGTGCTTACTCCCCATGGTCCACTCCAGGATTTCCCTGGAATATATAAGTCAGCAGGTAAGCTGACTAGGTGTGGCTACAACCCCCAGACTACCTTAGAGTCTAGGGAGGAGACATGCTGGGAAACCAGCAGGACTGCTACCCGTTTTGTTCAGCTACTACAAGGTGATAGTGAGTGGTACTTTGTTAGTCAGAGCTCAGACGAGCAGGCTTTTGTTTTATTTTATAATGTGCATGCCTTGCACTTGTGTTATGTTGCTGCTTAATAAAAATACATAAGCCCTGTATTTTACACCTGAAGATCTGTCTCTGTCTGAAGATACATGTGAGTCACGATCCTAGAGCCGCTAAAGCTCACATATGGTGGAGGACGCAACATGCAAATTAGAGGCGGTACTCTGATAAGAGACAGCACCTGAGACAGAAGAAAGCTTAAGAAACGTATGTCCTGGGTGAAAGCAGCTACCACACAGTCAGCAGAGTCGGCGAAAATGGACAAGCTGGTAAAAACAGCTGATACAAGCAATTGCTAACCTCCAGCTGATGGTGGCCAGCCAGCAAAAGGCGCACGAGGAGACCATCCAGGCCCAAGCTGAGACCAACCGCCTGCTAATTGAGACCCACCAGGCCACTGTGAAGGAACAACAGCAAGCGAACCAGACTCTGCAGCAACAGCTACAGGCCTTGGCTGTGAGGCCAGAGGGGCCAACAGGTGTGCAGTTAACCCCCCGCCAGGTGGTGCAAAGTTCCCTGCAGAGGATGACCAAGGATGATGACATCGAGGCTTACCTAGGGACCTTTGAAAGGATAGCTGAGAGAGAGCAGCTGCCTGTGGACCAGTGGGCAGATGTCCTGGCCCCCTTCTTAACAGGTGAACCACATAAGGCCTACTTCGACCTACGGGTCCAGGATGCCAAGGACTACGCCAAACTGCGAGGGGAGATACTGGCCCGACTGGGGGTCACCCTGGCTGTGAGAGCTCAGAGAGTCCAAGCCTGGGAGTTTGATCCTGCCAAGCCCGCAAGGTAACAGATGTATGACCTGTTCCACCTTACCAACAAGTGGCTGCAGCCGGAGACTCTCACACCTGCCCAGGTGGTCGAGCGGATGGTTTGTGACCGTTTTGTTTGGGCCCTTCCCATAAGGCTTCAGCGGTGTGTGGGGTACACGGACCCCAAAAGCATGGACGAACCGGTTGCGGTTGTGGAGCGATACAGTGCTTCTAAGGAGTTCCTGCAGGTCCTACATCCACATGGGAATCCGCAGACCTCCACCTGCGGTAAGACTGTTCCTGTCCCAAAACGGGGGTCACGGTTAAGTGGAAGGGGGGAGAGGCCACCCACTACTAAAAGGGACCCCGTTTCTAAGACCTGGGACCCCTTAGTCTGCTGTCGGTGCCAAGGACTGGGACATGTGGCGGCACGTTGCTCCAGTATGGGGAAATCCATGGAATGTGGCTTGGGGAGGTGTACCTTCTGGTTTGCATGGCCATCGTATTCTACTCGGGTTGCTGCAGGGGTGGACCAACGAGAGTGCTCTGTGACTGTTAACAGACATTCAGTGCAGGCCCTCCAATTGCAAGCCCAACTGGTAAACCCAGACAAACTACTCTCATGCCGGATAGGGGTAGTTTGTATCCATGGGGACACCAAGGATTACCCCACGGCCATACTAACAATAAAGACTGCCTGTGGGGTTACACAACATGAGGTGGCTGTGGTGACAAGTTTACCTCACAGTGCAATTATTGGCTGTGACTTCCCTCTGTTTTGGAATTTATGGGGAAATAAAACCCAGGGCATGTATAATGTTGAACCTGTGAGTGATGTACGCCACACTGGTGAGGTTGTAGAACCTGTGCCATTCCCATTGTCGGTCCTGGCTGGAGAACAGAGGAGACCCCCTCTGAGTTAGAACTCTCCTCCTTGCCAGTCTCGAGAGGGAATTGTGGCACAGAGCAAGTGAGGGACCCTAACCTGGGTAACGCTTGGAAAAGATAAAGGTCATTGATGGTTTGACCCAGAACCAGGGAGGAGTTGGTCTACCCTCACTTCGCCGTACAGAACAACTTTTTTGTACAGGATGAAAAAGGGCACCAACGAGGTGGTGGAGCAGTTGGTGGTAACCCGGTTACCATGTCCGTATGGTCTTGAAGTTAGCCCATTTTACATGTGTTGGGGGGAACTTTGGGGGGAGAGAAAAGTAGGGAATGGGTGGAGCAGAACTTTCACTGGCCCGGCATCTATAGGGCAGTGGAAGAATTCGATCAGTCCTGTCCGGAGTGTTAGGTCCATGCCTCTAGACCTCATTTCCGGAGCCCGCTGGTTCCCCTGCCTATCATCGAAGTGCCCTTCGAACGGATTGGCATGGATCTGGTAGGAACCCTCCCTAAATTGGCTAGGGGACACCAACATATCCTAGTGGTACAGAATTATGCCACCCGCTACCAAGAAGCCATACCTCCTCAAAAGGGATAGCTAGCAGAATCTCTGCTTCTACTGCGGCGGTTCAGAGCATTTCATTCAAGACTGTCCATTGCACCCGGGAAACTCCCACAATTATGCTTCATGGCAGAGGCGGCCCAAATTGTGAATACTACCTCTCCATGTCTGCCCATGCCTGTCCTGCTCTCTTCCTTATCTGGTATTTCGTTCCAAGCCACTGTCATCTTGGATTCTAGTTCGGATGTTAATTTTGTTGATGCATCTTTGGTTTCCAAGTATTGTCTTCCTGTGATCCATCTGGATAAACCATTGCTTATCTTGTCCTATCAACGGAGAATTTCTAAAAGAATCCGTTCAGTTTTGTACAGAACCTCTGACTCTTCAAGTGGGGGTGTTAAATTAAGAGAAGATGGTGTTCCACCCTGGCTACAGCAACATGCCCCCATGCTCAATTGACAGGAGAGGTCATGCGTTAGAGACAAGACTGCTAGTCCCGCTGTCTTATGGCACCCTGCCTGCTGTTCCATTTCCGGGTCTCCCATCCTCATACCAAAATTTGTGGAAATTCTTCTGTTAGAAACAAACTGAGTGCCTCATTGAGCCTTTGACTGTCGTATTGATCTCCTGCCGGGCACGATACCTCCACGGCAAAGAGTTTACCGCCATGTCGGTCTATATTATAGAAAATTTACAGAAGGACTTCATCCACAGGTCTTCCTCCTTCCTCCACAAGAATGGCTCACTTTGCCCCTGTATCGACTACCAGGGTCTCAACAAAATAACCATCAAGAACCGGTATCCATTGCCTCTGATCTCCAAGATCTTCGACCGTCTTCGTGGAGCCGAGATCTCCACTAAACTTGACTTGTGGGTAGCTTACAACCTGATTTGCATACGAGAAGGTGATAAATGGAAGACCTCCTTAAATTATGGACACTTTGAGTGTCTTCTGATGCATTTTGATCTATGCAACACGTCTGCCGTTTTCCAAGACTTTGTTAACATTTTCAGAGACCTCCTATATCTCTGTGTTGTAGTTTATCTCGATGACTTGATTTCTCATCTAATCTTGAAAGTCACCGGGATCATGTTTGTTTGGTCCTAAGACATCTACTTTACAATTATCTCTACACCAGACTCGAAAGGTACGCCTTATGAACATCTAGATCAACTTCCTGGCTACATTGTCTCAGACAAGAGTCTATAGATGGATCCTGCCAAAGTGTTTGCCGTCCTGCAGTAGCTGCGACTAGCTGGATTTCTTGCCATCCAACGCTTCTTGGGATTCGCTAACTACTGCCGCTAGTTCATACTACATTATTCCACTATGGTAGTGCCTATGGTGGTCCTTAGCAAAAAGAATGCTATCTCCAAACTTTGACCACCGGAAGCTGAAGAATCTTTCGCTCACTTGAAGTCTGCGCTCTCCTTTGCGCCTATGTTGTCCCATCCAAACCCTGAAAAACTCTTCTTTCCTGAGGTGGACGCCTAATCTGTGGGAGTCGGAGTAGTTTTCACACAGAAAACTCATAAAGGCAAGACCCTCACTTGTGGCTTTTTCTCTAAGACATTTTTCCCTGCAGAGAGAAGTTAGATTATTGTGGACAGAGAATTGCTGGCCATTAAACTGGCCATAGAAGAATGACGCCATATACTAGAAGATGCTCTTCATCTGGTAAACAATTATATAGTTCACTAGAATCTCCTTTATCTTCAACAGCACAGCGATTGAATCTTCATTAGGTTAGATGTTCTCCCTTCTACCCTCGTTTTGACTTTCATGCTACACTTCAGAACAGAGGAAAAGAATATCAAGGCTGTTGCTCTCTCTCGTTCTTCTGACACTGTGCTTGGACTTTTGCCCTTGGATATTGTCCCACTCTGAAAATTAATTTTATATCACAGTCCATTGGCCTCAATATGTACTCGGGAAAACTTAGTTCATCCTGTTTTAAGGAAAAAAATCTTGAAATTGGGACAATGTTCTATGTTTGCCAGTCACCCTGGAATTCGAAAATCTTTGTTACTCATATCTCAACACTACCGGTGGCTTAATTTTGTTCAAGATGTCAAAGACTTTGTTCTCTCTTGTGCCTGCAACAAGACCTCTCATCTCAAGCCTGACAGCTTGCTTCAGCTGTTATCCATTCCTAAGCGACCCTGGCCCATATCTCTATGGACTTCATTAGTGATTTGCCAACATCTTCCAATAATACTGTCATCTGGGTGGTCATGGATCAATTCTCCAAAATTTTGCTTTTCATGCCTCTGCCTGGTTTACCTTCTGCTCCTCAACTTGGCTCCATTTTTTTTTTCACCTGCATAGACTGCCTCACACGTTGTTTTGGATTGAAATGTCCAATTTGTATCTAATTTCTGACATGTCCTTTGTTCCTGTCTCCAAGTTAAGATGGACTTTTCCTCCGTACACTATCCGTAAACAGACAGGCAAGTTGAAAGGGTGAATCAAATCCTTGGTAACTATTTACGCCATTTTGTTTCAGCCCCTCAAGATGTCTGGGCCAACTTTCTTCCTTGGGACAAGTTCTCTTACCTTGACTAAGATTCCACAGGAGTTTATCAATATAATATTGTCTATTGTCAACACCCTCGTCCTCCTTTTTCTCTGTTGGCCTCGCTGGATGTTTCTGCAGTTTATGCCCAAGTTCATGATATTACCATGATCTGGCAAGAAACTTGATATTCTGTTCAACTGGCATCCTCATGCACCAAGTATCAGGCGGATAAAAGACATAGGTCTCCTCCAATCTTCTCTCCAGGAGATAAGGTTTAGTTATCTGCAAAATATGTCCGTCTGAAAATCCCCCAACCTCAAGCTGGATCCACTCTTCCTGGGACCTTTTGAGGTTATCTGATGCATCAACTCTGTGGCCTACAAGCTCCACCTGCCTCCATCAATGCGCATCTCAAACTCCTTCCATGCTTCACCCTTCAAACTGTTGGTTCTCAACTGCATCTCCTGAAAACTTTGTTAGGAGATACCTAAGTTATAGAGATTCTAGCAGAGAAATTGATCAGTGGAAAACGGTATTTCCTAGTTTATTGAAAGGGGTTCAAGTCAGAAAAAAAGATCGTAGGAGCCAGAGCACAACATTGATGCTTCAGAGCTTATCTAGAATTGTAGACTTTCTCACAAGACAGGGAGGCCTAAGGAGGGGGGGGGGGCACTGTAATGAGCTGCAACGTGGCCACCATGCAGGGTGTGCGCTCATGCTCTGCCTCCTCTGACCCCTGTATACTCATCTCGCCACATGCTCCTGCTCCACTGCAGTCTACTGCTCTGTGCCAGTGCATGCGCCATTTCTGTGAAATGTGAAGGTCCAGCACACCGGTCATAGTGTAATCATGGGGCACTGACCCTATATCCTGTTTCCACTTCCTGCGCACTCTGCCAGTCCCTTGGTGCTATTTAGAGAGTGAGATGTTATTTTTTGTGCTTATACCATGTACCTTACCCCCAGCCATGCCGCCTGCCTTGTCCTTTCTGATTGATAGATAGTTTCCCAAATATTTTCTCGGTAGGTAAGCCCCCCCCCATCAGTTAAATAAGTCCACTATTAAGCAGGTAGTATCATATCATGAAGATGAGCAAGCATCCATTATGTAGGTACACCCCATTAGATAAGTAGATTGGTAGCCCCCCCCTTTAGCTAAGTAGGGCTTCAGACAGGTAGAGCTTCGGGTAGCTAGGTAAGTAGGGCCCCCGGTAGGTATATATGGCCTCTGTAGTTAGGTAGGCAAAAAGGACCACTGGTTGTTAAGTAAGTAGGGCTACTGGTTTGATAGGTAGAGTCCCTGTTATTTAGGTAGCTAGACCCATGTTACTTAGTGTAGATAGAGCTCCCATAGTTAGATCGGTAGAATCTCCATAGTTAGGAAAGTAGGGCCCTCACTAGTTAATTAGGTAGCTTCTGATAGTTAGAGCCCATGGTGGTTATGAAGGTAAAGCCTCCAGTAGGTAGATAGGGCCCTGCTAGTTAGGTAGGTAAAAAGGGCCCCTGGTTCTTATATAGGTAGGGCTTCTGGTAGTTAGGGAGGGTCCCTGGTAATTAGGTAGGTAGGACTCCTGATATTTAGTTAGGTAGAATCCCTGGTAGTAAGGTAGGTAGAGCCTCTTGTTGGTATGGCCTCTTGTAGTTAGTAAGGTAGACCTCCTTGTAGTTAGATAGGTAGTGCCCCCACAGTTAGGTAGATATAGCCTCCAGTAGTTTACCTAGGTAAACCTCTGGTATTTAGGAAGGTAGGGCCCCTGGTAAGTAGAGTTCCTGGAACTTAGGGCTTTCACAGTTAGGTAGATAAAGCTCCCTTAGTTAGCTAGCTGGAACCCATGGTTAGGCAGGTAAAAATGGCCCCTGGTTGTTAGGTAGGTATTGCTCCTGGTAGTCAGGTTGGTAGAGTTCTTAGTAGTTAGGTAGGTAGGGCCCCCATGGTTAGGTAGGGCCCCCATAGTTATGCAGGTAGAGCCCTTAAAGGTAGGTAGGTAGAACCCCTGGTAGTAAAACAGGTAAGCCTAAGGAAGCCTACAGTCTGTTCTTTTTGCTAAACCTGTGAAACAAGAAAGAAGCATCTACTGGGGCAGCAACTCCCACTTATTTCACATTGGGGTTGGGCCCCATATGGCAGTATTAGCAGTATTGCTGTAAGGTTGGCCCTGTCAGTCCTATCAAGTCATCTATAAAGGTCTTGACTGATTATTTGAGTCTTGAGTGGCATAATTTGTGAAGTGATTGGAGCTAGGCAAAGAGTATTTTTCCTTAATCTCTATAGGAGCAAGCTATGTCAACTTTTCCGTATGTATAAGATGGGTTACTACTTCCAACCCTCCTTATTTTACAGGTCAAAATATGCCATTATTCCTTTCCTTAGTGAATTTAGGGTTGCCGCACAGTGTCATGGTTTTAGATATCCACATTTTTAAAGGTTTTCTTGTATCTTTCTTAATAATAATGGTATCCTTGCATATAACTTTTTGTCAGAAAAACATCAGTTTTTGGCAGCTTTTCATTCAGTTTTTCAAGCCATAGACATAAGTGAATTCAAAAGGAATGAGTAATATACTGTATATGTATCCTTCCTGCTGGATTCAAGTCTGGGTTTGGCACAGAAAAGTGCAAAAAAAAATATAGAAAAATCCTCTTTGTGTGAAACCACCCTAAAGGTTAATCAACCTCTTCAACTAAACTCAGCTCCAAGAATTATCTATATCTATGTATCTTTACATATATTGCAGCTAGTGGACAGAGAAGTAACTGGAAGCTCCTAGGCCCCAATGCAAAATTTTTAACAAGGCCCTCAACTTAACATGTACTACTTATACCATTGGCATTACCTTATGTGCTTGTATACCTTGCCCCTCAAACCCTAAAGCAATGCCCCTGCCCAAAGATCGATTTTAACGTAATTAACTTGCTAGTATACAAAAATAAACATGTATAACGCCAATGTAAAGTGCAGGAATACAAAAGAAAGGAAACAAGATGACACCTCAACTGGCTAAGCTTCTGGCTTAACTTATTTATAATGTGCAAATACTCTCTACTTGCATACCACTTGCATCTCCTGTTCTTGGTATCCATCCCGATGCATGCCGTGATAGGGCCATTGACTTCTATAGGGCAAATGTAGTCATAATTTGCCCTATTTAACAACATGTATGCTTTCCATACTGGTTCAGAAACCATACATGTTCACTAAATAGGATAAACGTAGTTCAATTAATGGCCCAGTTACGAAATCCATTGGGATACATTTTCATGATATTCCAATAGATATCACAAAAGGGGGCTGAAAACGGTTTGTAAATGGGGCTTTACTCAGACACTTTTCTCTGTAGCATCTCTTAACTCCCCTGTCAGCAGCAGGAGTGGATCTCTTCTGAGCTACTAAAGCAATACTGAAGTATAACCTTAACAGTACACAGAGGATCATGATCTCCATTACCCTATGTCTGCTATATAGGAAATCACTGTACTTACTGAAGGTCCATGTGGGTGTCCCTTCTTCCACCTCCGCCTCTCTCAGTGGTGCTCCTGAAGTATGTGCCACAAAATAAGTCTCACCAGTGCTCAGGTGGTAACGTCAAATCAGCTATCTCAGCATAAGTATCTGTGAGTTTGTCTTCTGTAGCCCTATGGTATGGAGAAGCCTGTCTCTGGGGTACAGGTAGGGTAAGCACAGGAACAGCTCCACTTGCTTCAACTAGAACTTGAACTGTAATTGCAATTGTTTTAGAACTGAACTGCTCCTTCCAGCCAGGGCTAGCTACATAGATTACTTACTTCTTCCATGTTCCCAACATAAATTGCTCACCCTGCATTACACAGTCACATGGTCACAGGGTCTTCTTAAAGTAACAGTAAGATGACTCATAGAAACACAGTCAAGCCACATACATCAGTTTAAATCTCATAACAAGGATAAAAAAAAAAGACATAACAATACAAATTATTTAAACAGCATGAACTGGCTTACACAATAATAGCACTATTCTAAACTGAGTAATCTCACTGGGTTGCATGTTTTTGGTTTCTTTTATGCTTTTGGTAAAATAAGCATTTTGAAACCTAAAGTTTGTTTGGTGTTTTACCTACATTTCCTATGACTGAACTGTTTCCTGTTAGAAAACTGAATATTACAGAAACCTGCATGTGAAATGTAACTGAAGACAGAAACATTCAGTTAAGTCTTCCTTTCTTATGACCCCGCCTCTAGAGCTGGTAGAGCTGAGAACAAGTCAGTTGCAAAAAAATAATTTAATTTCCTGTCCTCCTTATTTTTTTTTTTTGCTCTTACTTGGTGACAAGATGACAAGACTGTGTGATCCACATCTGAGTTATGGAGTAGGTAAGCACTGGCTGGTACATAAATGCTATTTGATTTTAGCTTCATTTTGCTGCATTTCTGTCATCTCCGACTTCCTTATCTGTTGATATGCTGTCAGCCACGAAAATGTTATGTTAAAAAAAAAAAAAGCATTTTCTAGACTTTGGAGATGAGATATCTCTCTAGTCAATTATTTATTATGCAGTTATGTATTTCTGTGGTCTTAGCGGTCTGTATGGTATGGTTATATTGGTTATTAGTGAAGGCACATTATTGTGTACATTGCTATAAATATATTACTACACTTTATGACCTTGTTAACACTTTCCTGCCTTGTTTGTGGTTTCAATTTCAAGCAGTATTTAGCCTGCAAAGTATCTGGCGCCCAAAACCTATAATAGCTTTCATTTGTGTCTTAGGGTGTGTAGTCCATATATGATTTATGGTGTTTGCAGGTCATTTAATCTACACTTATGTTGAGACATAAGTGTAGATTAAATAGCTAGAGGGATAAATCACTTGGGACTACAAAACTGCAGAATTTACCTGGAAGATTTGTGGTTTACACATTTTACAAAACTCACCCGCATAATTCCTGTAGTACAGATTGAGCATATTGCAGATGTGAAAATAATCATTTCAGTTATGCTGCAGCTCTGTTGGGGATTTCATCCTTTTCAATGAATTTGCAACAAAATCTCCATGACTGCTCAGCTACACATACTTGTAGGATAAGAAAGCAGACATGCTGAGATGCCTGCACTGGGGTGCGTACCTGTACACCTATAGCCTTGGACTGTGAAATCCTAGACCGGAATATGATTTCCTAAAAATTAAATAGTCAAATTGTAAATTGAAGGTGTAAATTATTTATTTGTGCACGTAATAATGTAAAATGATTATTTATATCTACAGTATATACCTATCTATAGTATTTATCTATCTATAGTATCTATCAATCATATCTATCTGTGTTCAGTATTTATTTTTCTATCTATCTATCTATCTATCGAATTTATCTATCTATAGTATCTATCATTTGTATCTGTGTACAGTACTTTTCTATTTACCTAAGTACTCTATCTATCTATCTATCTATCTATCTATCTATCTATCTATCTATCTGTCTATCTATCGCATGTATCTGTCTATAGAATTTATTTATCTATAGTATCTGTCATTTGTATCTATCTGTGTACAGTATTTTTCTATTTACCTAAATACAGTGTCTATCTATCTATCTATCTATCTATCTATCTATCTATCTATCTATCTATCTATCTATCTATCTATTGTATTTATCTATCTCTGTATCTATCTATTTTTCTGTCAATCAATTTACCTATCTATATACAGTATCTATCAATCGAATCTATCTATGGTATCTATCAATCGTATCTATCTATCTATCTATCTATCTATCTATCTATCTATCTATTTATCTATCTATCTATAGTATTTACTTATCGATCTCTGTATCTATCTATTTTTCTGTCTATCAATGTACCTATCTATGTACAGTATCTACCTGTCTGTCTATCTATCTATAGTATTTATTTATCTATTTATAGTATCTATCAATTGTATCTGTTTACAGTATTTATTTTTCTATTTACTTATCTATCTCTGTATCACTCTATCTATTTTTACTATCAATCAATTTACCTATCTATCTATCTATCTATCTATCTATCTATCTATCTATCTATCTATCATATTTATCTATTTTTATATGTATCTTTCTATATATCTATTGATTGATCTTTCTAAATATCTATCTACAGCAGGAGTGCACAGCATTTTCTGGCCCAAGGGCCACATTATAATATTTTGCATCTTACAGGGGCCTCAGTAAATCTTAGAGGGGTATTTTATGGTAAATCATGTGATTGTGCTATGATTGTGTTAGGAATAAATACTCCTTTCAGGAAAAATCCACAGATAATACAAAAACAGTTTTTACTGGATTGCTCATTAAGCTTGAAATAGCATATACAGCCCCCTAGTGCCAGCTATACGGTGCCCAGTATTACAGTGCCAGCCATGCTGTGCCCACCATAACAATGCCACTTATAAAATGTACATCATAATAGTGCCAGATATTCAGTGCTCTTCATAACCGTGTCAGCCATATTGTGCCCAGTATAACAGTTTTAGCCACACGATACCCACCATAACAGTGTCAGCCATACAGTGCCCACTATAAGAATCAGCTATATAGTGCCTAGTATAACAGTTCCAGCCACATAGTGTCCACCATAAGGGTGCTTTCACACGGCAAAGACAAAATACTGGTCGAATTTTCTGTTTTTTTGGGCATGTAAGGGGGCGGCTTTTGTCCATGGTTTGCGGATTCAAGGCATCCCCCTTCACATTGACATGTTCATGTTCTGCCCAAAAACCAGCAGAAGAATGAACATGTTCTAAATTCTTACTAAACCGTCCTGCGGAAAAGTCCGTGCAGTGTGGATTTTCAATTTAAATCAATGTAAAAGGTTGACAGATCTATCTCATATCTATCTATCTATCTCATATCTATCTATCTATCTCATATCTATCTATCTATCTATCTATCTATCTAACTGCATTGCAGGTACATACCCATAAATCAAGACAATAAAATGATAAAATAGCCTACCCTTTGCACCAAAGTACAAACCAACTGACCCAGGACTGATTTTCAGTTTTCTGAATAATATCACAAGAGGGGTCACAGATGATCCCTGTTTTATTATTCTGTATGAACTATTGTGCAAATGGTCATTGATAAGATAAGAGCTGTGCCATAGGTAGGAGCAGTGAATACAAACCTATCAATAGAAAGTCAGGTTCAAATCAACTTTTTCACATTTTCTGTTGATTTTTCTGCAGCTTATGGTGAGTAAAGTTTATGTAGATAAGTATTTCTAACTAGACAATGAGAAAAATGTTGCCACACCAAATACACATAAACAAACACACATGCAGCAAAAAAAATGCATGCATTGTTAAGAAAAATGTACATTTTTAAAAAACACATGCGTTTTTTAACCCCTTCCCGTCGCAACAGTTTTTTTGTTGCATTTGTTTTTATCCTCCCTTTTTTGTAAGAGCCATAACTTTTTTATTTTTCCATCAACATAGTTGTATGAAGGTTGTTTGTGGAAAAAGAAGCACTTTTTAATGGTGCCTTTGACCATACCATATAATATACTGGAAAACCTCCCAAAACATTTCTGTGAGGTGGAGTGTGAAGAAGAACCGCAGTTGTGCTAAATTTGTATATTTATTGTTATGGTCTAGTACTTTTGAAAATTTTTTATTTTTTTAAATTTGTGTTTCGACGTCATTTTCTGCAATCAATAACTTTTTGTTTTACAGTCTATGGATCTGAGTGAGGACTTTTTTGTACGTCAAGTGTTTGTAAGGGGTTAATTAACTGTAATTTGGTACGATACATGTATTTGTAAAAATGCACGTTTTTTTGGAAAAACCACAGGCGAAGCCCATCTCAACGCAAAGCAAAAACGTGACGTGGGAACCCAGCCTCACTCGATGAGATCTTTATCAATCATTCTCATTCAGAATATATCAGTACCGTACAGTTGAGAATCACAAAAATAAATAATCAAAAAACCTATTCACTTGTAAGATCTATGGAGCCTATTACCACATTTCAAAAATGTGGTGATTCATTGTAAAGACATGCTAAGTTTTCAGATGTGTGACCACAATGTGTGATTCTACCCTGGGTTCACATGATGGGTAGGTGTGCCACAAGGTTCATAATCAAACGGGATGCTATTTCGCATGAATTACCACAAAACAGGTACAGACTCACATCCACCATCACCAGTAATGGCTTCTCTTTCCATTGGCAGTGGCAGCAGGCTCCCAGCTAGCTCTAATCCCAGCCTATTGGCTCATTAGATTCTGCGATCAATATACCACAAATGTCTGAAATGGGAATATCCACTTAAGACAGACCTTAAAGTAGAAAGTAGTATGTCTGTGGCGTCTAGCTGGTTTACAGAGGAGGGGGTTCCCGTCAGGGCCAGGACAGCTGGTAGGTTACCGCCTCAGGCGTCGCTATATCCCAGGCAGAAAGGGGTATGGTATGGAGTGGGCTGAATTTTCCATGGGTGTGTGTGTGTGTGTGGAGGGGGGGGGGGGGTGCTATATGTTTTATTTGCCTAGGGCAACACATTATCTTGTCCTATGGATGTCCTGAGAATGTACACACTTAAAAGGTGGTGCTGAACTGGAGATCCAAGGCATGTGAACTGAATTTCCTAAATATGTACCAGAACTTGTATGGATAGGCCTGAATTTTTCATTGGGGGGGAGGGGGAGTTATGTGCCTTATTTGCCTAGGGCACTAGAATACCTTTTCCCCGTGCTGGTTCCTAATGTCAACCCTCTGCTGTCCCATAACGTGTTCATGGGGTACTAATGATTATCATGGCAGCCTTTGGATCTGCCATGTACGAAGCCTTGTGGGCCCTTACATTCCAATAATAAAACATTTTTTTGTTCATCCAACTTCACAAAAATAGAATAAAAAGTCACAAAATCTGTACCCCAAAATAGTGCCAATAAAAATATCAACTTATCTGGCAAAAGAAAATCCCTTGCAAAGGTCCATCAGCAAAAAGATAAAAAAGGTGTAGTCTGCAAAAAAAGATGTGAACCCTGTTCAAGAGGTGTTGTTTGTAAAAAATACTAAATGGTGTGTGAATCTGGCTGAACACAATTTTCAAAAGTTGACGAGAACGGTATCACAGCAATTACTATTCGTCCATAGTACAGTGCTTATATTCACTATCTGTTAGGCTATTTACATGGGCATATTAACTTTTAATGCAAAATCTGTAAGAGGACTCATGTACTTAGACTGCTTTATAACCGGAGGGTGCTGGTTGTTAATTACAGCCAGCACCCACCACCAATCCTGGCCATTTAATAAGTTAGATGCGCCAGTCAATGATATTGCAGCATGTAAGTCATTAGAAAGAGGAGTTGTGCCCTCTTCTGCTGCCTGACCTACGCCCTGCAACACAATTGGGCGCCTAATGAATTTAAACTAATTAACAATTCAAATCCTCTCTTTTCACATTTATTACATAATTAACAAGAAAAAAAACTGTACAATTAGTATTATTAGTAGTATTAGCTAAAGTCCAGTCTAATGCAATATCATGTTATTTATTCCACTAAGTGAACACCATAAAAAAATCCAGAAATGTGTTTTTTTTGTCAATTTACCTCTGAAAAAATGAAGTTAAAAGTGTTCAAAAAGCTGCATATACTTTGTATTCATACCAATAAAATCTACACCTCGCCCGACAAAAAATGAGCCATCACACAACTTCGACAATACCTGTAGAAAAATAAAAAAGTAATTAGTTGCAGAAAGTGGCAAAGCAAGTAAAATTTTTCTAAAAAATAGAGTACAAAATAATACCCGTATAATAGATATAATGGGCCGATTTGTCTAACTCTTAGACAGTATAAACTTAGAATAGCCATTTAATTTTGGGGCATGTTAGAACTGTCTACTCTAATTTTACACTTTTTGTAAGTTGGCTTACTTTATGCCAATAACTGTGGCAAAATGTTGGCAAAATGCACGATGTTGAACATTAAACCATATGCCATAACCCCTTTTACCTGGGTACCTGACCATAATGCTGTTATCTGATTAGAGGAGAGAGGAGTGATGTGACCCCATGGACTGAGCTCTGGTGCAAAGTAATTATCTCTAACAAGATTACAGTTCAACCATTGTTTTCAGTCCTCACACTACATGTACCCTGTGTTTACTGAAGACTTAACATCTCCTGCACTTTTCAGTGTAATGGCTCAGCTACTTATAGAAACATTAGATATGCTAATCACTGCTATAGAACCACCCACAATCTGAGGAGACACCGTGAGTGTATAACAGCTTATGACCGTGAAACAGACCTTTTAGAGGTGTTTGCTCACTCCAATGATTTTAACATGCAGGGAAAGGTGAATGAAGACTGTTACCAAATAATTACTATTTTGATTTTGGTTTGTTCAGGAGATAAAGAAGATTTTATCTACTATTAGTGTACACAGGTTTCTCTTGGTTAATGACCACCTCTCCCTGCTCTTTCTCCTATCTCATTGCTCCAACTGATCTTGATAAGTCACTCCCTGTTGAGTATTATCTCTAGCACAGGAGATCGTTTATTTAAATTATTAAGAAGTTTTAACCCTTAGAGCTCTGTAGCTTTGTGCACTACAGTTTATAAATCTCCTGCAGTCATGTTACTGTAACAGAAATATCTAGGAACAACCAAGTTGATGCCAATCACTGCTATAGAATCACCCACAGCCTAATTAGGAAGTGTGAGTCTGCAGCTGCCTGTGACTCTATGAAACAGCATGGTGAGACGATCCCTTTAAGGGGTTCCATATGGGTCACAAGATATAATTGTCTAATAGACATGAGTCCTATCTCCTGGTCTCCTTAACCACATCTTTGTTCTTTGCACTGTGAACAGAGAGGCAGCTACACATAAGTAGTGCTCCCTGTTCGCTTCAATGAGAGTAAAGCTGAATAATCATGCTGTACGCAGAACTTCAATTGAGGTAAATAGACAGTGCCATGAATGTGCCACCACTTCTTTGTTCAGCTGCGGCACAAAGAGGACGTTGGGTGAGAGGACCCTCGTTTTCAAAATAAATGTGGGTTCCAGAGGAGGAATCTGTGTCTATGAGACATGTATGACATATCAATTTCCTTCCTGGAAGACAGCCTATCAGTATTACAGATCTATAGTGCAAGGCGTTATGGGAAAGGGGCTGAGAAGCCCAAAGCGCCCTCTGTTGGATGTAACAAATCCTCAATTTGCTTCTGACCCACCAGGTCTTGAGAAAGCAAAAAGGATTTTAGCCAGCCAGTATCTCTCATCTGCAGACAACTCTGTTTCGGGATTTTTGTCCCTCATCAGTGCATAGCAGAGCGATACTGGCTAGCTGTGTGGGAGGCATTGAGAGGCTCAGAAAGGGGAACATCTCTCCTTGAGGAGAGCACCGAATGAACAGCGTGTAGAGATTTGTTTTGCCTTTTCGCCATTTGGGCTTCTCAGCCCCTTTCCCATAATGCCTTGTGATATTCAGATGCTTAGTAGAGTGCGAAAAGGCAAAACAAATCTCTACATGCCATTCATTCGGTGCTCTTCTCAAGGAGAGATGTTCCCCTTTCTGAGATCTATAGTGCTGATGCTATATTGATGAGGTTAAATGGTCTGTGATATACAGTGGGGAAAAAAGTATTTAGTCAGCCACCAATTGTGCAAGTTCTCCCACTTAAAAAGGTGAGAGAGGCCTGTAATTTACATCTTAGGTAGACCTCAACTATGAGAAACAAAATGAGAAAACAAATCCCGAAAATCACATTGTCTGATTTGGGAAGAGCTTACTTGAAAATTGTGGTTGAAAATAAGTATTTGGTCAATAACAAAAGTTCATCTCAATACTTTGTTATATATCCTTTGTTGGCAATGACAGCGGTCAAACGTTTTCTGTAAGTCTTCACAAGGTTGGCGCACACACTGTTGCTGGTATGTTGGCCCATTCCTCCATGCAGATCTCCTCTAGAGCAGTGATTTTTTGGGGCTGCCGCTGAGCAACACAGACTTTCAACTCCCTCCAAAGGTTTTCTATGGGGTTGAGATCTGGAAACTGGTTAGGCCACTCTAGAACCTTGAAATGCTTCTTATGAAGCCACTCCTTTGTTGCCTTGGCAGTGTGCTTGGGAGCATTGTCATGTTGAAAGACCCAGCCATGTTTCATCTTAAGTGCCTTTGCTGATGGAAGGAGGTTTGCACTCAAAATCTCATACATTGCACCATTCATTCTTTTATGTACACGGATCAGTCATCCTGGTCCCTTTGCAGAGAAACAGCACCAAAGCAAGATGTTGCCACCCACATGCTTTACAGTAGATATGGTGTTCTCTGGGTGCCGCTCAGCATTCTCTCTCCTCCAAACACGACGAGTTGTGTTTCTACCAAACAGTTCTACTTTGGTTTCATCTGACCATATGACATTGTCCCAGTACTCTTCTGGATCATCCAAATGCTCTCTAGCAATCTTCAGACGGCCCCGGACATGTACTGGCTTCAGCAGGGGGACACGTCTGACACTGCAGGATCGGAGTCCCTGGCAGTGTAGTGTGTTTCTGAAGGTAGCCTTTGTTACATTGGTCCCAGCTCTCTGCAGGTCATTCACTAGGTCTCCCCGTGTGGTTCTGGGATTTTTGCTCACCGTTCTTGGGATCATTTTGACCCCACGGGATGAGATCTTGCATGGAGCCCCAAATTGAGGGACATTATTAGTGGTCTTGTATGTCTTCCATTTTCTAATTATTGCTCCCACAGTTGATTTCTTCACACCAAACTGCTTGCCTATTGCAGATTCAGTCTTCCCAGCCTGGTGCAGGATACCATTTTGTCCTTCCACAGCTATTTGGTCTTCACCATAGTGGAGTGTGGAGTGTGACTGTTTGAGGTCGTGGACAGGTGTCTTTTATACTGATAACACGTTCAAACAGGTGCCATTACTACAGGTAATGAGTGGAGGACAGAGGAGCCTTTTAAAGAAGAAGTTACAGGTCTGTGAGAGCCAGAAATCTTGCTTGGTTGTAGGTGACCAAATACTTCTTTGCCACGCTAATTTACAAATAAATTATTTCCAAATCAGACAATGTGATTTTCAGGATTTGTTTTCTCATTTTGTCTCTCATAGTTGAGGTCTACCTGTTATGTAAATTACAGGCCTCGCTCATATTTTTAAGTGGGAGAACTTGCACAATTGGTGACTGACTAAATATTTTTTTCCCCACTGTATCCGAATTGCAAATTTTTACTATGCAAACTTATTTGCTCATATGAAACTGGCACTTACTATATTCAAGTGTGTTCATGACGGAGGGATTTTTTCCTTATCCTAGAACGCTATAGCACACTGTTATGAATATCTCTACAAGAGCTGCTTGCAAAGACCCTGCACCACAGCACAAATGAATGGGCTGCAATGTAGTGCCTATATAGCACTGTGTCTCCCTGGAAAATGGGTAGTATAGTAGTATAGCCTGTGTTTAAACATGCAGTGGTTCCCCAAACACTTTATGCTTCCATACAAAAGGTATAGTATTTGTCCCTTGTGGTCTATGTGCACATACAGTATCTCACAAAAGTGAGTACATCCCTGAGACTGTGCTGCTGTCATGGTAATGTTGTGATTTTGCACAGCATGTGGTTGACCAAAAGTTTTTGTATAGCCCTAGCTTTATAATTAGTATTTATTTTAAAATGCTATTAATTCCAGGGTGCTACACCCTTTGAGAGAGATTACATACAGTATGTCACAAAAGTGATTAAACCCCTTTTTTATGAATATTGTATTATATTTTTTCATGGGAACACCCTGAAGATATGATACTTTGATACAATGTAAAGTAGTCAGTGCACAGTTTATATAACAGTGTAAATTTGGTGTGCCCTCAAAATATCTCAACACACAACCATCAATGTTTAAACCATTTTCACCCCTCATATTGTGCCTAATTTGCCATTTTTCCTCCATGGTGTCATTTGTGTGTTAGTGTTACAAGGTCTCAGGTGTGAATGGGAAGCAGGTATGTTACATTTGGTGTTATCTCTCTCACACTCTCTCATATTGGTCACTGGAAGTTCAACATGGCACCTCATGGCAAAGAACTGCCTGAGGATTGGAAAAAAAAGTGTTGTTGCTCTACATAAAGATGTCCTAGGCTGTAAGAAGATTGCCAACACCCTGAAACTGAGCTGCAGCCCAATAGCAGTTTAACAAGACAAGTCTCATAACAGGCCTCGCCATGATTGACCAAAGAAGTTAAATGCACTTGCTCAGCCTCACATCTAGAAATTGTCTTTTCAAAATATATGAATGAGTGCTGCCAGCATTCCTGCAGAGGTTAAAGGAGTGAAGGGTCAGCCTGACAATGTTCATATCATATGCCGCATACTGCATCAAATTGGTCTGCATGGCTGCACAAGAAATCCCACAAACAGTTTGCTGAAGACAAGCAGCGTAATGACATGGATTAATGGAACCATGTCCTGTGCTCTGATGAGATCAAGATAAACTTATTTGGTTCAGATGGTGTCAAGCGTGTATGGTGGCAACCAGGTGAGGAGTACAAAGACAAATGGGTCTTTTCTATAGTCAGGCATGGTGGGGGGAGGTGTCATGGTTTGGGGCTGCATGAGTGCTGCCGGCTGTGGGGAGCTACAGTTCATTGAGGGAACCATGAATGCCAACATGCACTGTGACATCCTGAAGCAGAGCATGATCCCCTCCCTTCAGAAACTGGGTCACAGGGTAGTATTTCTACATCATAACGACTCCAAACACACACTCCAAGATGACCACAGCCTTGCAAAAGATAACGAGGGTAAAGGACTGGCTGAGCATGTCTCCAGACCTAAATCATATTGAGCATCTGTGGGGCATCTGCTAATGGAAGTTAGAGGAGCGTAAAGTCCTTAACATTTACCAGCTTCATGATGTCATCATGGAGGAGTCGAAGATGATTCCAGTGGCTGCAACCTGTAAAGTTCTAGTGAACTCCGTGCCCAAGAGAGTTTAGAAAGTGCTGTAAAATAATGGTGGCCACACAGAATATTGACACTTTGGGCACAATTTGTTCATTTGTGGTCTACTCACTTTCCTTGACAGAGGTTTAGTCATTGATTGCTGTATACTAACTGCTACTACTTCACATTGTATCAAAGTGTCATATTTCCAGTGTTCTACGTGGAAATCCCTAAAGAAGCATTTATGCTATCTATCATACATGAAAAAACTTTGAGACTCTCGGTTCACATATTTTGATCAAAAGATGTTTAAGCTGCCCACGACTTTCAACGTGATCTCAAAATCGGGCAGTCCTATGCTATCTTTACCTCTCAATCGAGCCAATCTGGCCTCTCACTGGGTCAACCGACCTCTATTATTCAGAGAGAAAAAATAAAAAACACCCAACCTGCAAGCTGCCCTTCTTATGACAGCCTGTGAGAGCGGGCAGGGACAGAAACCCAAAATGGAAGCACCCCTTCCTTCCCATATAGGTTAAAATCAATGTACTGAAAAAACGTATGCAAACCTGGGTGCCACTGGCAGGGCTGCGGCACACATGTAATTAACATGTACACACACAGACCGCCGCCAGCGGCACACTCCTGCAAAAAAGGGCAATAAACTACGTGGAAATTCCTAAAGAAGCATTTATGCTATTTATCATACATTCAAAAACTTTGAGACTCTCGGTTCACATATTTTGATCAAAAGATGTTTAAGCTGCCCACGACTTTCAACGTGATCTCAAAATCGGGCAGTCCTATGCTATCTTTACCTCTCAATCGAGCCAATCTGGCCTCTCTCTGGGTCATAAGGCTGTCATAAGAAGGTCAGCTTGCAGGTTGGGTGTTTTTTATTTTTTCTCTCTGATTAATGGAGGTCGGTTGACCCAGTGAGAGGCCAGATTGGCTCGATTGAGAGGTAAAGATAGCATAGGACTGCCCGATTTTGAGATCACGTTGAAAGTCGTGGGCAGCTTAAACATCTTTTGATCAAAATATGTGAACCGAGAGTCTCAAAGTTTTTTCATATATTTCCAGTGTTGTCCCATAAGAAGATGTAGTACAACATTTACAAAAATGTGAGGAGTGAACTCACTTCTGAAATATATTGTATAATGGATCCATACAGCACAGATCCATTGTGGTATGGTGTGGCATGGACCCTGTTGGCATTAATTGTAGGCAGTGTCGGACTGGGATGCCTAAGGCCCATAGGTGGAGTTGATTTTAGGGGCTTTCTGTTGTAGACGGAACCCCAAAGGGGCTGGACATCCTAGTGGGGGGTCAAATTAGTATATTGAATGACACGTGCCAGAGAAAGAAATCACAAACTGACAGGCAGCAGTACAGTGAGCTCTTTGTGTCTTTATTGTGCAAAATAGGTTTATATAGCCGACCGTGTGCAAACATTCCATAGGTAATATGTGACATACATCCACTATCTCTATTCGTTTCCCTTATCAGTAAATTATACCAGTCCATCCTCTCTTTGTTCAGAGAAGGCAAAATAGTTGAGGCCAGCGGCCATCTTGGCTTTCTCAACATACTTCTAGACACAAAAGGGTGTGCCTGGACACAGACGCCATCTTGTGGGTGAAATAGACATTTCACCTAATATATTCCATAACACTACCAGTCCAGTTGTTTATAGGCCCAGTTGAGTTTTTTATAGGCCCACCAGTGAAGTTTATTTTGGGTTCCCACCCTACAGCTACTGTAAATAACTGTAAATAACTGTACATGCCTCTTAGACTCTGCTATTTGCTTCCTACCTCCCTTTATCTGCTTTTCTGCCTCCCCAAACATGTATATGCAGTTAAAAACCTACTCCAGATCCGCTATGCCCAAGGGCCCATCGGAGGTTTCTTCTGTTCCCCTATGGGTCAGTCCAAGCCTTATTGTAGCAGCAGTCTCAGACTACCCCAGCAGTTATTCTAGTGATACCAACTTGATCTTGTCTTAGAACACAAACATTTCTTTGGTTACCAAAAACTCAGTCAGTAAGTGAGTTCAACCATGGTGCACTACTTACACTACCTGCAGAGTCTTATCTATTGCAATGGAGTTTGTTTACCTAACTAAATTAAAAGCTTTCACCATTTACAGCTCTGTAGTCTTATGTACTACAATTTATAAATCTCCTACATTGGTGTCACTGTAACAAAAGTAGCTTTGAACAGGAGAGCTCATACATGCCAATCCTTGCTGTGGAATCACCTCCAGACAGAACAGGAAATGTGAATCTGAAGCTGGCTGTGAAACTCCATGGTGAGAAAACCTGTCTAAAGAGAATAATCTGTCATGGAGGTTCATAGTGCAACAATCATGCACCGTGCACACTAATTACTCGAGATCTCCTGCTCTTGGTAATATAAGCTATAAATGATTTTTGTGCGCCATATACAAATTAGTTGCAGCATAGCGCCATTAGGCATTCACTGCACAGTTTCTAAAGAAGATTGCCATATGAGAAAAATGGTAAAATTGGGTGAGATAGGCTAAGCTGTTGACTCTACACCAGCCCTTTAAATATTTGCGAAACAATATTTACCATCCCAATGACCTGCTGTGGCACCAGGTCTCCAGGGTGTGTTCTATTAAAAAATCTTTATAGTCAGATGATATCTACATGTGGCTGGTGCCACAGGCGACCTTCAAGCACAGAATAGCCTTGAAGCTATTTGACTTGTGCTAAGCAAAGCAACAACCCTAACATAGTTGCATCATTTTCCTATTTTGTACTCCTAGTACTGATATTTCATGTAAACATGACTTTCTAACTATGTAACTTTTGTATAATTCTCCAGAAATTAAAGCAATGGTTTAACTTTGCCTTTAGGGTGTTTTTTTTTTTTACTTAACACTTTATGTATGACACAGTACAGCTTTATTCTCAAACCACACAGTGGTGGTTCTGTTCCTTCTAAACCTATGCGGAGATTAAATTTTACACATTTCAGAAAATACTATCTTAAAGTTAATACCCACTCAGAACTTAATAATACTCATATATAAGTAACTCAGAAGGTAAGTGATAGCCAGAGAACACTGATAATGGTTACAGAAAGCTTTTCATTCATTTTTCATTCAAACCGTCGTTTTTGCTAAAGTCACAGTCACACTTGGCATCAAAGTGTCTGCCCCTGTCACTATAAGGGTATGTTCACACGGCGTGTTGGATCTGTTTTTGGATCTGTTATGGATCTGAAAAACGCATTCAAAAGTGCTGCGTAAATCGCATCCAAAACGCATCCCACATGCAGGTGCGTGTTTGGATGTGTTTGTGCTGCAGCAGAAACGCACCTTATAGTGTTAAATAGGGTGTTTGCTGGGTGAAACGGATCAAGAATTGACATGAAAATTTTTTGAACTGATCAGAAAGACGCATCAGAAAGATGCATGTAAAACACATATCATCTGAACACACATGCGTGTTTTACATTGAAAGCAATGTAAAAATCACATTGCACATTGTAAGATACGTGTTTAGGTCCATTTAGGGTCCGAAACACGGATCCAAACACGCAGCTGAAAACGGATCCAACACACTGTGTGACATCTAGGAGCTGATGAAAAAAGGTTTATTGTATTAACAGTATGTGATTAGAAGCTGGCAGTTTACTTAGAGCTATTGCAACTCGAGGTGAGATAAGCTGCCATCTTGGAGATTCATCACGTATCTACAGGATCTGCCTTAAATTTCTGATAACTGTGGGTCTCATTGCCCCCAACCTCGTTGTTTACATATTTGTTTTTCTCTCTGTTTATTTCTATGGGAGTTCTAAATACAGTTAACTAAGTCTGTTTAACTGGACTTTGAACTCTCATTGAAGTGAACATGCATAACAGCCTTTCTGCTTGCTGCGGCCATGCAGTTGATATGTCTTAAATGTCCGCGGTTAGAATATCCCTTTAAGGCAGGGGTTTCAGAATGTTTCACCCATTCTTGGTTTGATGGTTAGATGTCAAGTGGACAGTGCAAATGTAGCAAAGATAAACCTGACACATAACACACCGTGATATCACATCACAGAATGTTACCTGAATTGTTTAAATGCTTTTCAATAGCCTTTGTTTTGAGAAAAGAGCAGATAACATAAAAAGCTGAGCTCTCATAGTCAAGCTAGACTTTGCTACATCTGAAGTTTAGCTGACAACTTTTGGGTCTGGTTCACTCTGTAAAATCCACATTTGGTTGAATGTGTATGTTATTTCTTTTTTTATCCATAAATTGTGCCACTGCCCTCAATGGCATCCTAGGCAGTGCTCTACTCTGCCTATTGATTCACTTGGTACTGACTGTAACAAAATAGTATGACAAGTAATATGTTCCTGGAGGCAGGTAATACATTTCTGAAAATTCTGATAAAACTCTTGTCATGATTGTGTGGCCAGGAATCTTCCAGCACACTCTTAGTTAACTTTCTTCCTTTTTGAGTGACAGCTTTCTTCTCCTATCTTGTATTTTGTTCCTTCAGCCTATTGCCTCAGTTCTACCTTTCTTCTGTTCCTATATAAGATCTCTGCTTCCTTCCTGCCTTGCCTGCTATATTGGTTCATTGCCCTATAGTTCGCCTGCACTTTTCTTGTTTCTCTCTGTGTTACTCTGACCTTTGGCTTGGACTCCGTTTACCCCTTTGTCTCACGTTTCTGTACCCCGCTGCCCGTTCCATTACCGACTTGGACTGCCCAACTACGTTTTCGTGTTCTGCGTTTGTTTGTCCCCGTTGCACTTTGTGCAGTGCAGTTATTAATCTTCTGGTTGGGGCCTGCCTATTAAGGAGTCGGGTTCCCCAAAGGCAGGGACAGGGGCTGGGACCAGTGTCAGGGCCCACTTGTCCGTGTCTTTGTGTGTGTCCCTGACAGCCCCTGACAACTCAGTTCACTATTGAATATTTCACAAATAAATGATCTAACACAGTGCTAAAAAAATCAATATGTATTTTTTATCACCTGGGTAAGTTGTACTGACTGTGGTACAACTCACTTGTATGTATATCAATATTTGAGTCCTCTGGTGGTCCTTGAGTCTTCTTCCTGAAGAAGTCTGCCATGTGAGCAGATAAAACGTGTCATACTCCTATTGACTATATTACTCTCATTGTGGTTGCTAATAAAATAACATTTGAATTCAAACTTTTACAGCACCAGTCTTAGATATCAATATTTTTTTACTTTGATTTTATAACTGTGTGGGATTTTATCACCGGTGTCCACCCATAGTCTATAGTGGGTCCTGATTAGATGGTAGCATCATTTACTATCCTAAAATATTTGGCTCTCGATATCTATAAGAAGCGAGAAAATAGAAATGTAATATTCACTGATAAATGATAGCTCATGAAACCCATAGTCATGCCCAACTGTAATACTGGCACAACAACATGCCCAAATACTGTTGTGTGAAACTGGCCTTATACCGGGAGATAAAGGGTATTTCCACTCTAAATCAATAAATCCCTACTACCTGTGCTTACATTTTAATATTTGTTAATAACTGTTGAGTTTTACATTTTTTGTGAAAAGTCCAAATTGCACTAATCAACATTGGTACTGTAAAAACTGAACGTTACACATACTGTAACTCCAGGTTCACACATGGGCATTCGGTTCGACTTTATATATAGTAGCACTGTACTGAACACTTCA
The DNA here is from genome assembly GCA_025379985.1 of Phyllomedusa bahiana. Taxonomy (NCBI): domain Eukaryota; kingdom Metazoa; phylum Chordata; class Amphibia; order Anura; family Hylidae; genus Phyllomedusa; species Phyllomedusa bahiana. The sequence goes on along the minus strand of JAODAL010001811.1, from coordinate 76,077 downwards.
GTTCACACATGTAGTTGTTATATGCTACACTGTGTGTATTGAATCAGAAAATTTAAACAAGGACATTTTTATAGTGGTTCTGCAATAAAGTAGGGCACGTTACTTATAAAAACCTGTGGCTTCTCCTGACTTGTCTTTTTTAATAAACAAATTCACCATGAAAAAAAGATTATGCAGCATCTTTACTAGTTCTTTATGTTGTATAGTTTACATGTTATTCCTTCTAGAAATTTGTCACTAGTCAACAAGGTGTTAGCAGTTGGGGTGTGCCCCTGCACAATCTGACGATTCGCAATCAGGGCTGATAGTGTTAGTCTGCGCCCGGAACACACCCCTTTGACAATTTGATGGTAACACCCAGTTGACTATTAAAGGGGTTGTCTCCCTACATCGATTCATCTTACCTCAGTCCTGCAGTAGAAGCCAGGTCTGTAGCTATAGCGACCGGTGCTGGCAGCCTATCAGGAGAGAGTAAACAGGTCTGTAGCTATAGAGACCGGAGAAGCTGATGCAGTCCATACAAGAGGGGATGTCTAGGAATAAGTAGGACAATGTTAATGGACATATATTGTAAAGTGACTTGTTTTTGCAAGCTCTTTAACATAAAAAGCAATCCTTGTAGTGAGACAACCCCTTTAAGTAATGTATTTCTAGAAGGAGTAATATAGGAACAGCATGGAATTGGAAGAGATAAAACACCCCACAATTGTTATTTCAAGGGTAATAAAGGTCCTTAGAGCAACAGGCATGGCAAGAAATATCACATGTCCCCTTTAAAGGGGGTTTCTCAACACAGTGATTAGCATTTAACATGTTTTGATTTTGCTCTGGTCAGGAGATAAAATGATTTTATGTACTGCTAGTGTACACAAGTTACTCTTGGTTATCGACCATCTCTTCCTGCTCTCTCTTATCTGATTGCTCCAAGCTGCCGTCCAGTCATGATAGGTCACACCCTACTGAGTCTTACCTTTAGCACAGGAGTTTGTTTACGTAGATTGATAACAAGTTTTAACCCTTAGAACTCAGCCTTGTGTACTACAGATTATAAACGTCCTGGACTTATATCACTGTAACAGGAACAGCTTTGAATAGCAGAACTGATGTGCCAATGATTACTATAGAACCACCCACAGCCAACCAGGAAGAGTCTGAAGCTGGCTGTTACTTTGTGAAACAGCATGCTGAGACAGCCCCTTTAAGGCATGTGTAAGATACCTTATTAAAGGGGTGGTAGTGGGTGCACCTGCATTTATTAAATGTTTTTTTGATTATAATATTGGGAATGAGAAACTAACAGTTTAATGTAAAAGAGGTCATGGATGTCCTCTTAGCACTCATTACAGGCCAAGAGGGCTGATGTGACCGACCCCTACACTGAATTGGACTCAGGGACTATCAAGTGATACCTACAATCATTACTTTAGTAGGCCCGAAATAAGAAGCCCTACCATTTTATCTTTTTTTTCCTAATAAAAGCTAAAACATGTGGTTTGTTGTGCTTCCCTGCATGAACCCTGCCATACTGATGTTGGTTATCAGTGCCTTTTTCATTTTACCTATAACTTTAAACCAGGGCTGCCAAGTAATTTCAGGGCCCCGTACAAACTAAAGGCCACATGTATGAAAAATGTCTAGGTGTAAGACTTTCTTTGTTGCCCATAGCAACCAATCAAAGCTCCTCTTTAATTTCATATAGTGCTCTGAAAAATTGAAAGGGAAGCTCTCATTGGTTTCTATGGGCAGCAAAGACCTAGACAGTCTTCATACATGTCCCTAAGTGTCCCCCACACACACACATTATGAGTTCCTATCTTGCACCATGTCAGTGGACATCTTTTAAAAAACAATGTGATCAGGCGCCCTGACAGGAGTACTGCTAGTACCGCCTTGATGGCACCCCATAGTCTTAAATCAACTGGACCCTCTTCTTTCACTCCTCCATAAAATACAGTTTGACAGTTTCTTGTGACTGCGATCAGAAACCTATATTTTATGTTGGTTAGCTGTCTTGTGTGTTTTGTAACTCGGCACAAGACATCCTGTTTGTACTTCAACAAACCTTGCAAAATGATTGTCACACGCGCATCTGCCTCAAGTTCCTAATTACTTTCTACGTAGGAAGAAGTCACGTGCTCTTGACTTCTGATTTCAATTATCACAATCTGTATAGTAATCAGACTCTAATTGTATTCTATAGGTGTTAATGACAGAAATATACATTCCCTAATGAGAAGACAAACCACAGCAAGAAGAGAAGCCACAGAATAATGCTAAAATAAAGGTAAACATAGTAATAAACATGATTTATTACAATAAATAATAAAAATGTTTATTTCTCTGGCACTCACATATACAACATGTATAAAACATTTACAGTTTCTTAACCAGTTGCTGAACGGGTCGTGTTCTCTATTTTCTCGCAATTGGTTATTTTACTAATTTTTTTTAGATTTTTTTATAATAAGAGAAAAAAATAATAAAAAAGTCTACTTCACTTTTTGTTTATTTATTTTAACAGCAAAATAAGGGTATGTTCACACGGTGTACTGCGGCGCGTACAGTACGTGCCGCAGTACATCGTGTGTTTCGGGAGCTTACGCTGATACTTGCGCACTCTCGCGGTGCGGGGGGCTGGCAGCTCGTCGGCCCCATTGACATTTATTACTCGTGGCGTGTGTTCACCGCAAATAATTGCCATGTCATTTATCTCCCTGCGCGTAAAATACGATCGTATTGTAAAAGTGGGGATAGGAGGTGTAATCCATAGTTCTCTATGAGGACTATGGATTACCGTAATTTCGGCGTGCATCTCGCCCGTATTAGAGCGCAAATACGTGCCGAAATGCACGCCGAAATTACCCCGTGTGAACATACCCTAAATGTTGTAATTATGTCACATTGCCATCATGGACATTTATATATAGGTGATATATGTCAGTGTAAGCAAAATCCCAGCAGTGGAGAGAGGTCAAAATATAAAATCCTCTCTTTTTACCTGTTTTGCGGTTAGAAACCACCAATTAAATATTTATAATACCAATGCACATGTAGGAAATAAAGCGGCTGTAATTAAAAATCTCTGCGATGGGAAGAGGTTAATCAAGATAAATGAGTTAATTGTCTACTGCTATAATTCATATATCTGAATCAAGGGCAGACATAGCACAAGGGCCATGTACAAGGACAGTATCCTAGTATGGACCCTTTGCTCTTAAATGGAATCTGTTGCCAATTTTTTTTTACATATTAAAATAAGACACTGATGTATATTCTTTTCTTCTTAGCCATTTTTATTTTCTGATTGTAGATTTCTCAATTAGTCTGTCTATATATGATTGTGGGGAAAACTTTCTTGCCTGCGCTGCTTTAACAGCATATAGCGAGATGCTTCATGCACATAGGAACCTAAGGACTGGAACAGTCCCATACACATCTATAGGAGAGGTTTCCAGGCATGCTCTGTGACCTGGGAAGAAGTCAGTGTGCAGGGAGGGAGAGAGGAGGAGCTGTGAATATCTCCTATTGTGACTGGTGGATCCTGTGTTATATATAGACATTGGTATCACCTTTCAGTTTAATCCTGCTTGTACTGATCATGAGCAGAATACTTAAAATATATCTCTACAGAACAGGAACTGTCAGACTATTACTAGGTCTAGTGGCCAAAGTGAAAACTGCAGGACTTAAGACTTTTTAAAAAATATTGAAAGTGATATGGAGAGAAAAAAAATCAAAAATTGTTAAAAGATGTGTTTAGCATAAAAACATGAGTTTAAAAAATAGGTCATTTTTGATTACACATTTTTGATGGTAAACCTAACAGTAATCCTATTATGTCTTTCCGTAGGTCTTTGAAATTCATTAGCTGGGTTGTTACCCTATAGTCTAACAGACAGTAGGAAGCTGACTTTGGGGTAGCACTGGACAACTTTAGTTACTGGGCTCTCTGCAGATGTACAGTTACTCTTATGGGATATTCATCCCTGTGCTAAATATGTTTCACTTTAAAAATGTGAGAGAAAACATTTTCCAGTCCGTTAGTAAAGGAAGAGGTATACATTTTCCATATCTGCATATCTGTAGGGGTCATATTTTTCTCAAGTAGAAGGAAGTTCACTTCTACCACAAAACCAGAAGTAGGTGACTGGATGCTGGCAGCTGTTTTCATAAACTGAAACTAGCTTAAACGATTGTTTTGATCTTTTTGTAAAAAGTCCCTATATGCTGCTGATTTTGGATACTGTTTTGTGACAAATATTTTGCAGTGTTTACCATTCCATATACAGTATAGTTGAAGAAAGAGTAAACATATTTGGATTCTTGGAAATAGGTTAAAACAAGCAAAAGTATAAACAATAAAGAAAACCTGTTAGAGCATTTCCCCCAATAAACCGGGAACAGTACCTGACTATTGTGCTTAAGTATTTTTCAAATATGCCCTGAAAAGGAACCTGTCACATTGAACATGCTATCTGATGTGAAGGTACAATTGAAACCAGAAGTTTACATACACTATATAAAAAGACACATATGCATGTTTTTCTTACTATCTGACATGAAATCAAAATACACCTTACCTGTTTTAGATTAATTAGGAATACCAAAATTATTTATAGTTGCCAAATGGCAGAATAATGAGAGAAAGATAATTTTTAAGGCATTTTTATTACTTTCTGTAAAGTCAAAGTTTACATACACTTTTGGGACAGCCCATATGATGATGTCATGTCTTTGGAAGACATATTATTGGCAACATCTGAGTTAATTAGAGATACACCTGTGGATGTATTTTAAGCACACCAGAAACACATCATGGGAAAGTCTAAAGAAATCAGCGAAGATATCCCGAAGAGAATTGTGGACTTACACAAATCTGGTTCATCCTTGGGTGCAATTTCCAGATACTTGGAGGTGCCTCTTTCATCTTTACAAACAAATATACACAAGTACAAACAAAATGGGAATGTCCAGCCATCATACTGCTTAGGAAGGAGATGGGTTCTGTGTCTCAGAGATGAATGTGCATATCTACCCAAGAACAAAAGTAAAAGACCTTCTGCAGATGCTGGTGGAAACTGGTAAGATTGTGTCATTATCCACATTAAACGAGTACTGTATCAACATGCGCTGAAAGGTCACTCTGCCAGGAAGAAGCCATTACTCCAAAAGAAACATATAATAGCCAGATTAATGTTTGCAAATGCACACAGGAACAAAGACCTACATTTCTGGAGCCATGTCTTTTGGTCTGACAAAACTAAAATCGAACTGTTTGGCCATATTGACCATTGTTATGTTTGGATGAAAAAGTGAGAAGCTTGCAAGCCTAAGAACATCATCCCAACTGTGGAACACGGAGGTAGCAGCATCATGTTGTGGGGTTGTTTTGCTGCAGAAGGGACCGGTGCACATCACAAAATAGATGGCAGCATGAGGAAAGAAGATTTTGTAACAATACTGAAGAAACATCTTAAGACCTCAGCCAGGAATTTAAAGCTTGGGCGGAAATGGGTCTTCCAAATGGACAATGACCTGAAGCATACTGTCAAACTGGTTACAAAGTGGCTTAAGGATAACCAGGTCAGTGTTTTGACGTGGCCATCACAAAGCCCTGATCTCAATCCTATTGAAAGTTTATGGCAATGCTGAAAAGGCAGGTGCGAGCAAGGTGACCTACAAACATGGCTCAGTTACACCAGTTCTGTCACAGAAATGGGCCCAAAGTCCTACCAACTATTGTGAGAAGCTTGTGAAAGGATATCCAAAACGTTTGACCGAAGTCATACAGTTTAAGGGCAATGCTACCAAATACACATGAAATGTATGTAAAATTTTGACTTTGCAGAAAGTAATAAAAATGCTTTAAAAATTCTTCTTTCTCATTATTCTGGCGTTTGGCAAATATAAATAATTTTGGTAATCCTAATTGACCTAAAACGGATAAGGTTTATTCTGATTTCATGTCAGATAGTGAGATAAACATCCATAAGGGACTTTTTAAAAAGTGTATGTAAACTTCTGATTTCAACTAGCATGTACAGAGCAAGGAGATTTGAGCAGATTGAGATATATATATTAATATATATATATATATATATATATATATATATATATATATATATATATATATATATATATATATATATTTGTTTTGTGGGGATAAAAAATCACTAGAACTATTTTATTCATTTAAATCCCTGCGTATTCTGGGTTAAGGAGTCCAGTAGACGGTCTAATCAGTGATTGATAGCCTTCCTTGTATCAGTGTGCACACAGAGATGGCTATCAGTCACTGATGAGATCGCTCAATGAGCTTCCTTATTATGATAAAAAAGAACTTTCCTGCTTACGCCATATGCTACTTACTGTTTATTGTCAAGAAGGTTTAGACACTGCTGATAGATATCAGAATAACTGTATTCCACCTAGTCAGGGTTTATTAATGTCTAACAGATGTTTAAAGGGGTATTCCCATTACAGTGATTAGGTTTAGGCTATGTCTTTACTGCACACATTTTTGGTTGGTTTTTAAGCTGAAAAAACGACTGAAAATTGATCTCACAGACTTTAATACTGAAAATGTTCTGTTTTTTTTTTAAAACATGTTGCAAAAAACAACAGAGCAGGGCAGAAAATGTATGTAAACCGCTGGACATTTTTTTGGGGTGTTGTTTTTTGCGGAAATCCAATTATAATGCTGTGCATTTCCGCAAAAATGCACAAAAACATAAAAAATGGTCAGTTTTTAAGCTTTTGACATGCACTGGACAAAAAAAACTTAGTTTCATGAACGGGTTTAGGATTTGGGTTTCAGTGGGTTTTTTTGTCCATTGCCGTGTAGACCTAGCCTTAAACATGTAGGCAAAGGTAAATAAAGAATATTACCAAATACATTGCTTTTTTATTTTGCTTCGGTTAAAGCAGTTCTTATCTCCGGCTTGTTTTTACTAAGCTGTAGCCTATGCTCTAGAAGTCCTGTTCGGGACAGTGAAGTCATTCCCTGCTGTGTCTTATTAACATCACAGAAACTTCTTTAACTTTGTTGCTAACAAACTTTAACCTTCCAGAGCTCTGTAGCCTTGTGTCCTACTGTTCTTCACTGATGTCCCTCTAATAGGCTCAGCTAGGAAAAGCAGAATTGATGTCTAACAAACAGCTGTAGAATCTCCCACAGTCTGACTAGGAAATGGGGGCCTGAAGTTGGCTGTGACGAGCAGGCTCTGTGAAATAACCAGATTTGAAAACTCCCCCATTACAGGCATATGCTCCAATAGGGAGTTCTACAAGTTGTTGTACTTTGCACTCATATTTAAATACATATTATTCAACCGATGAAAACTGTGTGCATTATGCATCCCATTGTTAGCTATGAGAGTACATGCAGTATTTTACACTGTTAACTACAGTACATATTTTTTCAATGAGGAGTTCAAATTCACATTACATAACAAAACTGACACTTACACATTTTCCATATTGAATGGGCAAATCTACATCCAGAGCTGAGGTATGATCTGCGGCATCACATAGTGAAAATACACAGCAGAAATCTAAACATATCCTTAGAGTGACAAGTAATAATACTTTGGTACACTGAGTATATTGAAACCACAGCACTGTGAGATCCCCTAATGGGAATAAACACTAGGGGACTCCCCCACAAAAACTATTCAACAATAAAAGCTACATCTCATCTCACAAAAATGAAGCACACATTGGTCGGTGTTTTGTATTGGTTGGAAACTAAACTAAAAAATATATTGGTTTAGTTATGTCCAATACAGAGAAATTTATATTTAAAGGGGCTGTCCAGTTCTGATAAAAAATTAAATGATAAGCTGCTCATGCTAAACAAAATAAAAAACCTATACTCACCTTCCCCCCCTCCCCTGTTCTAGCACTTTGCTTTCAAATGATTGGCTGCAGTGGTCATGTGTAACTCCCCTACATGTAGTTCAGAAGTGAACAGCTCTGAATGCTGATGTAAGTAGAGATGTGACTGCTGTAGCCAATCAGCAGCTGCAATTGTGATGTCCTGCTTGAAAGTGAAGGTAAGGCAAGCCGAAGACCAGAGAGACCAGCCCAGGACAAGGAGCTGAGGAAGGTGAGTTTAGGCTTCTTTTATTTTGTTTGGTATAGGTAGCTTACCATTTATTTTTTTTATTCCAACTGAACAATCTCTTTAATGCTTTATAATACAGGCAATGTACGGTACAATTTTAAAAGTATAGGTTCTCACTTTCTAAATAAAGTCCATATCTTTTTTATATTATTCCTAAAGAGATACATAACGGATGTAGACTACTTGTGGTCATAAAAATTATCTGATGTTGAAACTGCTAGAAAAAGGCATGTGAGTATTAGTCATGTCTATAAGCATATCTCCCAACTTTTTTGAATGCAAAGAGAGACACCTTAATAGCAGGGATTTTTTTTTGTATGCAGCCACATCTCTAACTACACACTCAGTCATGTGCAGCCTCATCCAGCAAACCACAGCTAAAACAGTTCAGAAGTTTTAGAGCTATGACTGGGTGGTTAACTTACAGGGTTACAGTTTGTTAGAAAAGATCGTACAAATCTGAAGGGGGAGTTGTATGTATTTATATAAAATCATATATAAAGCCAATGCTGCGGGAAGATATACATACAGGAAATGAACACATGGAGTCATTATGAGCAGATATACATGGGGGGGGAGGGGTAATAATATAACATTTTATTGGGGGTCTGCTAAAGGTCACCAAATAGAACAGAACAAATAGACGAGGTGACTAATAATAATGTGGTTGTTATTATGGGTGACTCCAACTACCCAGACATAAATTGGGACACTGAAACGTGTGGTTCTCATAAAGGAAACAGGTTTTTGTCAATAACTAAAGACAGTTACCTTTCCAAACTGGTGCAGGAACCGACTAGAGTCAAGACCCTTTTGGACCTAATATTGACTAACAGACCTGACAGAATAACAGGGGTTCAGGTTGGAGGCACCTGGGAAATAGTGACTACAATATAATAAATTTCCACTAATCCTTCAATAGAGTTTTTTGTTGAGGAGCCACAAAAACACTGAATTTCAGAAAGATGAATTTTAATCTGCTCAGAGAGGCCCTAAACCGCATTGACTGGGAAAAGGTCTTAAAAAAAAAAAGGAACAGATTATAAATGGGAGAGTTTTAAAAACATCTTAAAGGGGTTCTGCTAAGGAAAAGATGGCCGAAAGTCACAGCGCAGTTACTCTCCAGTCTGTTCTATGATAGTTCCGAGTACAGTATTTACTCGGGAGGATGACCTTCCTGATGATGAGCAGAGGGATGAGATAAACTCAAACTTAAATGTTTGTTGTCTAACCCAGGAAGAAGTGCAGCTCAGTCTTAACAAGATTAAAATAGACCAATCACCAGGTCCTGATGGCATACACCCTCATGTTCTAAGGGAGTTAAGTAATGTCATAGATAGGCCCCTATTCTTAGTATTTATGCCCCCAAAGAATTTGCGCATAGCAAATGTGGTGCCAATATTCAAAAAGGGGTCAAAAAGTGATCCTGGAAACTATAGGTCGGTAAGTTTAACCTCTGTTGTAGGTAAAATGTTTGAAGGTTTTCTAAGAGATGCTATCCTGGAGTATCTCACTTAAAATAAATGTATAATGCAGTTCCAGCATGGGTTTATGCAGGATCGGTCCTGTAAAACTAATCTCATCAGCTTCTATGAGGAAGTTAGTTCCAGACTGGATCGGGGTGAGGCACTGGATGTAATATATTTAGATTTTTCTAAAGAATTTAATACGGTGCCACATAAAAGGTTGGTAAGTAAAATGAGAATGCTTGGACTGAGGGAAAATGTTTGCAAGTGGATAAGTAACTGACTCAGTGATGGAAAACAAAGTGTGGTGATTAATGGTACATACTCAGACTGGAGCCCTGTTATTACTGGTGTAGCACAGGGGTCAGAATTGGGCCCTATTTTTTAAATATATTCATTAATGACCTGACAGAAGGATTACATAGTAGAATATCAATATTTGTAGATGATACTAAACTGCATAATGTAACCAGCACAACAGAGGATAATGTTCTATTATGATCTAGATAAATTGGAGGACTGGGTAGAGAAGTAGCAGATGAGGTTAATCACGGATAAATGCAAGGTTATGCACATGGGAAGGAAAAATCCATTCTATGATTACCTGTAAAATGGAAAAATGCTGTGTAAATGTGACATGGAAATCTCAGTGGACAGTCTACCATTATACAAAGCCCAAGTCAGAACACACATGAAATATTGTGTAACGTTTTGGGCACCAGTTCACCAGAAAGACATTGTAGAGCTTGAACAGGTACAAAGGCGGGAAACAAAAATAATAAAAGGAGTCAGTGGACTGCAATACCCAGAAAGATTAATAAGATTAGGGTTATTTAGATTAGGGAAAAGACGGCTTGGAGGGACATAATAAATACAGTATGTATAAATATATTGGGGGTCAATATAGAGATCTCTCCTAAGACGTCCAGGATTGTATCTAGAACAAGGGGGCATCTTCTATGTCTAGAGGAAAGAAGGTTTCTACTGTACATAAACATGAAAAGAGATTATTAACTGTAAGAGCAGTGAGACTGTGGAATTCTCTGCCAGAGGAAGTTATTACTGTGAATTCACAAACAGTTCAAAAAGGGTCTGGCTGCATTTCTAGAGTGTAATAATATAACAAGTTATAGTGACTAGGATTCTGGAGAAGGGTCTGGATACATTTCTAGATGTAATATAACAAGTTATAGTGACTAGGATTCTGGAGAGGGGTCGTTGATCCAGGAATCTAATTTCTAGATTGGAGTCGGAAAGGATTTTTTTCCCCTGAAATGAAGACAATTGACTTCTACCACACAAGGGTTTTTACTTGAAAGGATTTCTAGTAAGGAAAAAAATAAATTCTAAATAGTTTCTCTTCCAAAGTAAGGCATTTTGTAATGTACATTCAATACATTTCCTGTGGGCTTTTTGCACTTCATACAAGTTTTGATGACCAGAAGTCAGTATTTCTTTGTGTCTTGACACACAGTAAACAGCTCTGTGTTAAGCCTTGGAGATCAGGTTACCAGAGAAGTTCAGCTTTTTTAGGGCAGCCTTTGAAGTCCTGCCACTATATTCTTGTCTCCCAATGCTTTCAGCCTGAGGGAGGAAGCAGGGATGTGCACTGAGACGGAGGTTTTCGCTTCCTTGAGCGAACTGATCCACCTGCCACCCGCATTGATTTTGTGGAAACAAAGACAAAGTGCAGTTGAAGATCCCGGGACCTATAATTTGACAGGGCAAAGTAACATAGCTTTCACACAGGAAATGCTGCTAGTCTGCAGAAAAAGGAGGCAACATACAGCACAAGAAGTATCACAGTAAACATCACAGGGAGATAAATAAAGACCCAGACAACAATTTAAGTTTTTTTTAATTTATTTCCTGGTTTGCCACACAGGCTTTTCAATGTGCAAGAAGTAGATATATTTCATAGAACAACCACATAGACAAATGCTATTTTCCAGTTTATTTTAGAAACTCTAAACCATGACTAAAGCGCTACAAAAATCATAGATAAAATGCTTAGAGAAACTGTTTAGGTCTTCAATGTTAAATTTTACAACTGTTTGTACTTAAAATAATTCTAGTTTTTGTGTCAAAAAGAAAACCTTTGTGGCAAGTTAAAGAACTGCAAGTGACAAAATCACAAAAAAGGTATATTATGCCCAGACTGATCTTTTCCAAAAGGTATATTGTTGGAAACTTTAAATTAGGCTACAACAAGTAAAAGAAGATGACCACTTCAATATTCGCTCTGAACCTACTAACAATGGCAAAGTTACTTAAACTAGTAATTCTGGTAGATATCTTTGTAAGAAATTGGGCCTCTACCATGGGGGTAAAAATGTTATTGAACAAGCTCTGATAAATGCTGGGAATAAGTAAAGAATGTAATAAAGTAAAGTGACATACCAACCATAGTAAATGACAAGTGTATGTCTAACCCCAAAAACGGATTAACACTAACCACAAAAAGTAAGCTTCAGATGGAGTTTTCATCTGTGAAGATACGTCATAGTCTCTGTTCTGGATTGGCCTCATTATTGTGCAATTAGATGGGTTCATCAGGGCCTTCTGTGTGTTCCAAGTGTGAGCTAAACTGACCTTTCATGTATGTAGGACAAAGGGCTTTTGTTATTCCCCTTTATATTGGGTGAAGGGTATAGAGCTAAATGTGTTCCTTATGTAACATGCTTTTGTCCTCAGTTAGTTTTCTCCAGGCTACAAAAATAATGATCAAATTTAGAGAAATAAGTCAGCTTTTTAACTTAACTGCCAAAGAATAAAACCCAGAATGCAAATTGCAGAATCTGTTAAAGGGAACTGGTGACATAGGTTATGTCCCCCTTGTTGAGGACAGCACAAGCTAGTGACAGATGTACTGTTTCCAGTGGTGTGTCTCTTATTCCGTAGGATGCAGCAGTTTCAGAGTATTTAATGTTCAAATCTGACAGTTTGCAGCCTGTTCTGCCAGAGATATGTCCAGCTTATTCATGTGCAGGTGTTAGTCCCACCTACCTGTTGATTATTCTTAGGTTTCTTCCTATTCAAAGTAAAAGGCTGAATCAGCTGTGAGTAGGTGTGGCTAGGCATGGGTAGATGGGCTTACACATGCTCATGAATTAAGTGGACTCCTCTCTGGCAGAGCAGGCTGCAGACTGCCAAATTTGAGTATTTAATACTCTGAGACTACAGGATCTTACAGAATAAGGGACACAGTGCTGGAAACAACATGTCTGTCACTAGCTTGTGCTGTCCTCAGCAAGGGGGTATAATCTGTGTGACAGGGTCTCTTTAAAGTGACTTTTTTATAATTTATACAATTAATATAATTTAATACTCCACAAAGGGCCACCAAGGGCAGAATGTAACACAACACAAAAGTTCTCTCGAGTAGGCAGAGCTTATATGACAAATAAAGTATAACGTCATATCATCGTGCAGCCCGTGCTGAGCACAGACTGCCAGGGAGCCGAGCTGCGAGGGAGCGTGGAGCTGGTGAGTAAGTGCTTTCTTATTTTTTTTTTTTATATTAATGAATCCTGACCTGCCTGCCTGTATGTAGCCCCTACCTACCTGCCTGTATATAGCCCTTACCTACCTGCCTGTATATGGCCCCTACCTACCTGCCTGCCTGGATATAGCCCTACCTACCTACCTGCCTGCCTGTATATAGCCCCTACCTAACTACCTACCTGCCTGTATATAGCCCTACCTACCTGCCTGGCTACCTGCCTGTATATGGCCCCTACCTGCCTGCTTGTATATAGCCCTACCTACCTACCTGCCCGTATATAGCCCTACCTACCTACCTACCTGCCTGCCTGCATATAGCCCCTACCTACCTACCTGCCTGCCTGTATATAGCCCTACCTACCTGCCTGCCTGTATATAGCCCTACCTACCTACCTGCCTGCCTGTATATAGCCCTACCTACCTGCCTGCCTGTATATAGCCCTACCTACCTGCCTGCCTGTATATAGCCCTACCTACCTGCCTGCCTGACTGCCTGTATATAGCCCCTACATACCTACCTACCTGCCTGTACATAGCCCTACCTGCCTGCCTGCCTACCTGCCTGTATATGGCCCTTACCTACCTGCCTGCCTGTATATAGACCTACCTACCTGCCTGTACATAGCCCTACCTGCCTGCCTGCCTGCATATAGTCCCTACCTGCCTAACTACCTACCTACCTGCCTGCCTGTATATAGCCCTACCTACCTGCCTGCCTGTATATAGCCCTACCTACCTGCCTGTATATAGCCCTACCTACCTGCCTGCCTATAGCCCTACCTACCTGCCTGCCTGTATGTAGCCCTACCTGCCTGCCTGTATATAGCCCCTACCTGCCTGCCTGTATATAGCCCCCCCAAAGCCCTGCCTGCCTATATGTAGCCCCTATAGCCTCCCCAAAGCCCTGCCTGCCTATATATAGTCCCTATAGCTTGCTCTATGCCCTGCCTGCCTGTATGGGCCCCCTATAGCCTACCCTAAGGCCTGCCTACATATATGGCCCTATAGCTACCTAAAACCTACCTTGCTAATTATATGGTACCTATACCCTGCCTGCCTGTCTAGATGGGGCCTTATACCTAAACCCTGCTTGACTGCCATTATGGGGCCCTATAGCTTCCTAAACCCTGCCTATGTGGGGACCCTATTGCCTACCTAAACCTGGCCTATCTGGGGCCCTCTATAGCCTATGTAAACCCTGCCTGCCTAAATGGACCCCATATAGCCAGGGGGGCAGGGAGTGAGGTGCTGGAAAAGTGAGGCTTCTAAGATATTTGTGTCTTAATCTGCAGGGACAAGTGGCCGGGAGCAGTCATCATGGCGGTCTGGACGGATGCAGAACAAAAGGGAAAGTCAACAACTTATCAGAAACGTCACCTGTGAGTCACAAGACGTAACTGCACTGTAATCATTTATATGTCTGCAGAGTCTGTGTACACTGTTATCTACCACTATATGGTCACTATATGGTGGTTATATACAGTCTGCAGAGCCTGTGTACACTAGTATATACCACTATATGGTGGTACTATTGGTCTTTTGTATGCTGATCAGTAATACTGTAGGGTATTATTCAGTCACTATGTGGTGGTAATTTGTGGTTGTGTTCTGGCGGTATAATCAGGTCCCTATGTAGCAGTGTTATTGGTAATGTTGGTTTTGGTATAGTTTGGTAGCAGTTTGTTAGCAGTATGAAAGTGAGAAGTATGGTGAGGTATTTGCTCCTTGTATTATCTACATTATCGAACTGCATGTTCTGGTAAATGTTCGTGGTCGGGGAGGCGGGGGGAGGCGGGGCATCCAAAAGTTTGCTATCGGGCTCCGGCTTCTCTAGTTACGCCCCTGCTTAGAATGTTACTCTAAGCACTCTGCCCCATTCATCTGCTCTTAGCTACACTGCTGCATTAAACACTCCTCCACACCCATTTATTCTGTGTTGCACTAAAACCCCAGACTGAGACTCTTTACTTGTCCAGACAACAATGTAAGGGAAGGTAATATACTATTATCAAGGCCTACCTCTCACATATATGCCTACCCAACTAGCTGTTACAAGATACCCAGACATCTACTGTGACATAGCAATTTGTACTAAAACAGTGCTGAACAGTGTCACTGTAGCCAACTTGTGACTATGGTCTACTTTGACTGTGTGCTCTGTTGTAGCATGTGGTGGTTAAGCTCCATTAGGTTCCACTGTTATTGTTTGCTGTTTTGATGGGAAGACTAGTGCTGCAGGAGGGATGTAACTAGCCTCTGCCTCTTCTGCAGATAGCGGTAGCCAATATTTGCTTCTTGAATAGCAGTATTATTTTGTGACTGTATAACCATTATTTAGAGGCATCATCCATTTTTTGGTGTGTTTTTTTTACATTTTGCATATCAGTATCTACTATATATTGAAAAAAAATAAAAATACTAGAATCTTGTGGTTTTCACTCTGGCCACTAAGCCTAAGAATAGGCTGATTCTTCCTGTTCTGTAGAAATCACTCAGCAGTCTCCTTATTATTATCACAGGCAGAATTATCATGAACTATGATAGATAACACTGGTTCTCACCTCTCACAATTCCCAATAGGTGGACAGTTAACCCTCTTCTCCTCCCTACACAGTCCCTTTCTCCCAGGTCATAGAGCATGGAGTGTGTTGCAACTCCTGCTCTGGGCCACAGCCGCTCCCACTCTGCTCCACTCTCTCCAGCCATATACTTACCCAGCCGTGCTCCTGCTTCCTGTCCCTGCTCTGCAGAGTGCTGGCGTGCGCGGCAGCTCTTCAAGATTTAAAGAGCTAGCGTGCTGGTAATTGGCTAATTGCCGGGCGCTGACCCTATATCTTGCTGACTGCCAGTCTCTGCCAGAATATTGGTGTTCCTTACTGTGTTTTGAGAGAGTGTTAGAGAGAGTTCCTGCCTTGTCTGTGTACCAATTCTTCCTGCTATCGTTTCCTAACCACGTTGAGTGCCGCCCGCTCTGACCACATTGCCTGTCCCTGATGACGCCACTCTCAACTCTGAACCACGCTGCACCCCAGTTGCCATGGCAAGCAAGTCACGTCAGGGGGAGCGACCTGGTAGTTCCCCGCCGCAGAAAATCCAACCCGCTTTGCGGTGGGCTCTGGGGAAAAGTGGGGGCTACTTAGGCTCCGCTCCTTGGCGTGGCTTATACCATCGATTGCGGTGGTTCAGTGAATTCACCTTAATCCGTGACACCATGTCTGGAAAAAATTTGTTATTTTGATTTTTCAGCTTTTTGACGATAACAACATTTTTTTTCTTTTAATCATTTGTTTTCCTGTCACCATAATCTGAAAGCCATAACTTTTTTATTTTTCTGTTGAAAAAGCTATATGATGTCTTGTTTTTTCCCCGCTGTACTATTTTGTGAATAGAAAAGCAGCAATTTTGTTACGTCATTATCAAATATTTATAGTTGTTTACCTTTTACTTATGTTGTACATAAAATTGTTTTGCTGCATTCAAGCACCCATAAGAAGGCAAATTTTTTACAGAACAAGCTGTACTGTTTGTTGTCAACATTTTAAGGTACATAGGACTTTTTCTTTTTGTTGTTTTGGAGAAACAAAAATAGAATTTCTGGTAAGTTTTGTATAACTTTTTGTCTACGGTATTCACCGTGTCGGTTAACTAACGTAACAATTTCATATTTGGGCTATACAAAGACAGGGATACTAGTTTTTTCTGAAAATACTAAAGTTTTGAGGTTTTTTTTACTTTTTAAAAATAATTTTTAACATTGTATTTAAATTATTTTCACTTTTTATTACATTTGTTTTTTTTCAGTTCCATTAGTGGGCTTTAACACACAATTTTGTAAAACAATGCAGTGCTTCTGATTTGCATTCCAATATGCCTGTCAGTGTAAGGCTATGTCTACACTGCATCGGACAAAAAGCGGCCCGAAAGCGGCAGTTTTTTTTTCCGATGCAGGGCCGCGGTTTTTTGTCACGCTTTGTACAAGAACCGTGGTTGTTTCTTGTCTTTTGGTTGTCACCCATACAATTGTATTGTATGGGAAGATGGAAAGAAAACTAAAAGCGACAGCGTATTATACATGTTGTATAATACGCCGGCGCCAGAAGACGAGCGGAGAAAAGACGAGCTGTGGAGACTAGAGCTCGTCTTTTCTATTGCCGTCTATGGGGCTGCAGGAACGTATCTTCGTATCTTCAGTAAAAAACTGAAAGCGCCGAAGATACGATCATAATCCTGTGCAGTGGAGACATAGCATAATGCTGATGATCATTGTACATGCCTGAGGCAGCAGTATCAGACTGGGGTGCCTGGAGCCCACCAGTAGAGTTGTTTCTTGGGGCCCTCCAATGGAGTTGATTCTGGAGGTCCACCCTACAGCTACTGTACTTCACTGTACATACTTCACATACTGCATGACTCTACTTCTTGCTTTCTGCGTCTCTATCTCTGCCTTTCTCTTTGAAAAGCAGACTCAGGCCTGTTATTTTCAGGGTTCCACCATGCCCAGGGGCCTGACTGAGATGGCCCCTGCTTACCAGGACTTTATAAGTGGACTAAAATGACAGACCTGGGCACCAGCTACCATAATATCTCATCGGTACTCTGGAATCATGTCACATATGGGGTGGGAGCAATGGGTTAAAAATGGGAGCCTCTGAACAGTATTTCTGACTTGTTTATGTTGCAAACTACACAATTTAGCATACATCCTAACTTTTAAGAAGGTCTAAGAGAGACACCTGGGGTTTACAGTGTAAATGGTCGAATTTTTTAATGCATAGTGATACATTTAAATACGTTTTTATGAAATTTTAAAGGACTTTTTAAGGACTGCATTTCACAAAATGCTAAAATAATATTTAAGTTGTAGTCTAATATACAGTTAGTTGCCAGGTAGGTACATTTTAGAGCAATATAGTATGGTTTATTAATGCAAATCTATTTTCTAATTAAAAAAGAGGGACATTCAAAGAGGAAATAGGGACATGGGTTAAAAATAGAGACTGTCCAACCAAAAGAGGGGCACCTGGTAGGTATGTAAATTAGTCATCTGGTCCAAATTATAGAATAGTTATATAGTAACAAGCCTTTGAACAAAGCATCCTTCATCAGGCTAAGGAGTGATGGCTGGAACCTTCTCAGGAGGATAAATGTTAGATCAGTGGATGCCCACTTCTGAGATTCCCCATCCTCTTTTAAAAAAAAAGTCTTATCAGAATAAAGTTCAGAGCTTTCGTTTCCCTTCACAGGTGCATATGCAATGAATATGTTACTGTTGTTTCTGCATTTAAACCTATGACTCATGAGACAGTCACAAGACTGGTAACAAGGAACAATTTCTTTCTTCTATTTTTAAAGGATGAACATGTGCTTAAAAATCATGAGCGTTTTCTCATGTTTTCTTTTTTCCTAAATATATACCAAACACAATTCAGCAGATTGCCGTTGTATGCAATAAAAATGTATCTAACGCATATCACTGTAACACTGCTCATCAATTAGCACTTGAGCTAATCTGTTACTCATTGGTCCTATTAGACTCCTAAAATCAGACAAATAAAGCCCCTGACAGCTGACCATATAGTTAATCAGTGAGAGAATGAAATAGATACCATATCAAAAAGTCTGTGTGCCAGTTATACCAAAGACTAGATTCCACTTGTGATATCAGACCTCAGACGAAACGGAACTTACACCACCCACATCTCAGGTCAGATAGACTATGTGCTACACTCAAGAAAGCCAACAAGTGACTAAACATGGCAGTAATGATAAGGTGTCATTTTGGTAGGACAGACTTTCATGCTGGGGAATGACAAAGATGCTATGTAAAAGACAGGGAAAATAATAATGATTACAAGTCTTTAAAGGGAGCCTATCTTTTTCAATTTGTGGATGGATCCATGCATATCACACTTGCCGCCCGCAATGAGTATTCTTGGGGCCCCACCAATATAAAGCTATATAACAGGAGTTTTCAAAGAATTGCATAGCTTAAAAGGGTTTTGCCATGATGTGATGTTGACATGGGATCCTCCAAAATGGGTATTTAATCACTTTTCTAAATATATGTGATGACAAAAAATGAAGCCTGTGAGAGCTACAGCATTGCTCAGTCCCCCTTAGTTTCCTGAAAGTTTACATTAGACATGACCAGGAGCTGACCGGGAGCTGATCTGGCCGCGCTTGCGTGTTTGCACTTCTTATCTGATGACAGGGAACATGAAGGAGCTTGCAAGGGGCTGGGGAGAAAGTGCAGTGTATGAGTCTGTCTGCTGTATAGAGAATCCACTATTGTAATGATATTATTTGAGTAAACTTTAGAGACGCTCCCTGCTTCCTCGCTCTCTGCTCATCCCTTCCCTTTCACCCCTGCAGCTGTTCATGACTCGGCATGCTTTGTTTATATTCTCCCCTGAGCAGATAAGAGTTAAGGAACTCACTTCGTGGCAAAAAACCTTTAATATTTTAAGTTTTAAAATGACTGATTACTAGTCCTGTTACATCTATGTAGTAATGCAGCCTTCCCCCATTTAAAGCAGAAAAATATTATAGCACCTAATAATAATACCTACCACACCACCCGTACATGTCAGTCACATTGCCATTAGTCTTTTACTGGTTTGTTGGGTGTGACTAATATGAATGATTACTAGTGACATTGCATCTTTGACATAGAATCAATGTAATGGCACAGCCTTCCCCCCACCAGTTTTGAAAGCACAGAAAATTTGAATATGAAAGGATTTCCATGTTTAAAAGTACTTATTGGTGCCAGAAGTTATTTACACTTATTAAAAGAAATAAGTCTCCTGTCATTCAGATCCAGAATAACTCAAAAAATAGAAAAAAGAGGCAGCACCTAAAAAATTCAAAAAGCTTGAGCTTGAAAATGCAAGCTGCTTATACTAGTAGTTAAAATTAATTTGACAATCAAAATAGTGTGATCACTATCTGTGGACCTGGCCTAATTGCACATTAAAAAAGGTTTTCACCAGGTGCCAGTCACACAGTTATGTGTAGAAAAAAAAAAGCAGAAAGCCATACTCACAGTACATGAACTATTCCCAGTAAGTGACAGCAAGCCCCAATGCTGCCTGGTATATACTTATACAGGGGCAGCTGAATAATGAACAATTGCTCACACACCCCCATCCAGTAGGGGGGCATGTCCAGCAAAAATACTACACAACACTAAATACCAGTTCACACCATTATGCAGATAAAGCCACAATAGAAAAACTCAGACGAGACTACACAAATGCAAAAAAACTCTGTGAAACAATAGCCCAAAGGAAAGGGGCATGTCAGCATTCTAATTGCATATGAGTAAAACTTACAAAGGGTACAATTAATTTGTGGCACATCATGCTTGCTCACAGCCAATTTACTGTATATGCCTTTACTAATCAAATGGGCTGGTTGTCTGTCATATCTTAGTGTACCCAACAAAAACCTAGCACACTATCCTTAGCAGCCTTTTGGTCATGCCCATGCCATTACATCAAGTGGGCCGTCTGCACCTTCTTTGTTCATCACACCAAGTACTGACTACCTGCAGTCTCCATTTTAGCTGATATATGTGCAGACTCTTTGTTCATCCTTCTATTTGCCTTAGTTGCATCGTACAATATTCTTTACCATGTAAAGCTGTAGTAATTAGAGTTTATTAACTTAATATTGAACAATTTTATCATAAGGAACAAAAATAGAGCTTGTTCTTCATTACAACCCTGTTAGGTTCAGATCACAAGACTTCAACTACATCTGTAAGAAGAACAAACTCTTCAGTTTAAAATGAAATTACATGACATTCAGTTTTCTATTTTCCTTTCATCATTCTGTCATGTAATAAAGTTGTTTAGTGCAGAAAATAAAACCGTGGAAATAAGTAGATTTGTCTCTTGAGCAAGATCTTTATTAAAAAGTCGATGCCTCGAATTAGTTACAAAATGTACTTAATTTACAGTGTAGCTGCTCTTTCTACATGTATAAAATACATATTTTCTAAGTGCTCAGCACTTACGTACTTTATATAATCCCATTAGCGGCGAAATCGAAGGAGGAGAGGCGGCTACAGAGCCTATTTACTACAGACTTGCGGAGAGTTGCCCTCCTTACTTACGCAGCACTAGCAGGTTAGTGAAATACTGGCCAATATAATTCCTTAATCGAGACACTCCACACTAGGAGCGCCCCTTTCTTTGTGCTTCTTTTTTCGATATACAGTACTGGTTTTTCTACATGGGATAAGAAGTGATGCACTCAACCAACCTACACAATACAGCAGTATTACAGCATATAACCGGTGGACAATGTTTCTCATGAAAGTGGTAGCAGATTTTACAAACTGGTACCAAATAACAGTGACTGATAATTATCTATAATGCCCATGTTATAAAAATCCCTGTGACTCCACAAGCAACACTGTGCAGCTGATTAATATCTATGTACTTGTCGCATATCTTCGGGTCATTTAGGATTGACACCGTAGAACGCTGGGTATTGTGGATCCTCTGGGCCACCGCAAGTGTAGATGTAGGCAACTGGCAGCCAAAGTGCAGGACAAGGACACCGGGAATAGACAGAGGTGATGGGTCTCAGTGGGTATAGCGATAAGTAGGTAGCAGAGTCCTAGGCAGGTAATGGACGGGTATAACTGGTGCAACGGCAGGAACAACAGGAGTAGATATTCAGGTAACTCAGGGGTTAACACAGGAACAGCAGAAACCAGCAGCTCAGATGGGCATTAATGAACTGACCAGGAAAAGAAGCAGTAAGTTCCTAATATATCACAGGAGGTCGTAGGTCATTGGTATACTGTCCATTCAAATCCAGATCAGCTGGCAGGCATGCCCCATAGGGTACGCGTGCAGACACAGACAGGATCATGGCCAGGTGAGGACCCAGGAACATGGGACACAGCAAGGTTCTGCATGGAGAGAGGACCGCAGCAGCAGGCACAGGGAACTGAAGACACAGCCATACCTACAAGGACCGCAGCATGGAGCGTGACAGCAGCAAACAAATACAGGACACGTTCATGGGCACCTCCGCGGTCCAAGACAGCGACCGCGACGTGAACTGTGACAGTAGTTCTTGGGTTTCTGTTCTATCTTTCTGCATGTCTTTTGAACATATTTTTATTAAAGTAGTTTTGCCATTACAAACATAGATGGCGTGTAGATAGAATGTCAGATAGATGCAGGTTACAAAGCTTGAGGGGTTGCTCTCCATTTATTTCAATGGGTGTTTTGAGTATAGCCAAATGCAACCACTCGGCTGTGTTCAGAATTCCAATTAAAATGAGATAGGGCTATAGAGCACTATAGGACAAATACAGTCTGAGTTGAACTACCTTCACCATATTAACTGAATGTATATGCTTTGTGCATCAGGCACAGTGATCTATCATACTTTGTTGTCTAATGCAGAAACTGTATACATTTGGTAAATAGAGCAAACATGGTCCAATTCAGACTGTTTGCCCTGTAAACATTGATGACCCTATCACGGCCCTTGCACAGTATGGCCTCGTTCACACGGCTTATTTGCCGACGGATTGGCGCCGTATTCCGCGCCGGATTTGCGCTTCAATACGGCGCCAATCCGTCGGAGTCATTACGGTAATCCACTGCTCTCATTGAGAACAGTGGAATCCGTCGCTCCTCCCCGCTCGGCAAATCCGTCGGGCGGGGAGAGAAGTGACATCACATTTATTTACGGCGCGGACGCGCCGTAAACAATGCATTGTCTATGGGGCCGGGAGGCGGCCCCCGCCGCGCTCCGGCCCCGCCCCGCTCCCGCCCCGTATTCACGGCGGATTTTTGCGCTCAATAAGGCGCACAAATCCGCCGTGAATAAGCCGTGTGAAACGGGCCCTATCCGTCAAAATAAGTGAGTCATGGTATGCCAATGGACACCACGAAAGAGGAGTACAAACGTGATGTGATTGGGGCCTAAGCCTGATGAAGGTCTTTTGGTCCGAAGCAGTGCAACACTGGGCATCATTGTTACAGATGGGAGGTAGAACAGTAAGTGTCTAAGTGTCTGTTATGAGCTTCCTGTGTATCACAGGGTTCAGGTCTGGTCTCACTTTTGCCATTCAAAAAGCTTTAAAGGATATAATTATTTTCATCCAACTTACTGTGTCTGTAAAGTCATGATTTTATAGAAGAGCATCCACCAGTATTACATACAAGTCCCTCACAGTACATATTTTCAAATGACTTTTCAAACATTCAACCAGTGATTCGTGGCTGCCCATCTGGAGCTGGAAGAGTTGGGGGGATGATTGTTCTTTGAGTACAGTGGACTCATAACTTTAAGGCTGTGGTATTCTTTCAGTGCTTATATGATCCATTTTTTGCTGTTTTGGCTGCTAGGAGTATGGACCTAAAGCTGTGATATACTTACATAGGGCTGCAGATTCAGATCCACTATAGATATGACCTGACTTTCTTTTTGCAAACAAATTAAGAAGAGCTGCACAACCCTTCCTTTTTGTTTAACGACCAAATAACTATTTCAATTAGTTGCATGTCAGACTTAGATTATGAAAGTTATTCTCAGTTTTTAAACTTTATAGTAAGTTCAGGAGCAAAATGTATCAAATTTGGAGGGAATCCACCATCCAATTTTTTCTTATTGTTTTTGCTGGTTGGACAAAATAGAGATAGTTATCAAGTGACTTTATTGGGGCATATGGTAGGTGGATTCTTTTTATTAACATGTTCTCCCTTAGTTTTAATCATAGTTGAGGTGTATGCCATTAAAATCTCATACAACTAGGGATTAACAAATCTTAATAAACTCTATTCTCTACTGTGAATTAACCATATCTAAAACTTGGTAAATTAATTATACTATATTTAGTACAATTAACACAATAAAAGCTCTTAAAGGATACATTAGCCAGGTAGTAAGGTTTGTTCACACGGAGTTTACACTCCGTGTTACAAGCACTTTTAGGATCCGTCTTGGGGTCCGCTCTGTCGGTCCCCAGCACGGATCTAAACAATTAGCAGTGAGGTTATCACTGCAGTCACTGCAGTCTATGCCGAACATGCAGCGGTGTTCACATAAGGGATCGCCGCTGCGTGTTTCAAAAGCGCAGCTCGGCTCCGTCTTGAAAAGAATTGACATGCACCCCAAGACGGATCCTAAAAGCACTTGTCACACGGAGTTTACACTCCGTGTGAACAAGCCCTTATAGTGATAATACACAATACTTCCAAAATACATCGGTGTTCGGTGACACATGATCGGTGACACATAAAGTCCGTCAATAATCGCACCTTGTGCCTTGCTACATACCCCCCCTCTGCCCAATGCCGGGGGAATGGGCACCTTCAGCCATCAAAGTTATGTACCCTAGACAGGGCATCTGCATTCCCCTGCAGCTTGCCCGGCCTGTGCTTTACTGAAAAATTTAAATCTTGCAGGGTCAGGAACCAACGGGTGACCCTGATATTGTTGCCCTTTTTCTCCCTTAACCATTTCAAAGGGGCATGATCCGTCACCAACCTAAATTTGCGACCCAGGAGGTAGTACCAGAGAGAATCGAGTACCCATTTAATGGCCAAGCATTCCCTCACAATTATGGCATAATTGCGTTCAGCAGGGGTCAGCTTCCTGCTGAAAAAACACAAAGGATGTTCCTCCCCATTGACAACCTGGGACATTACTGCGCCTAGACCAAGCTCTGAGGCATCTGTTTGTACCACAAACTCTCGTGAAAAATCCGGAGCTACCAATACCGGTTGTCTGCATAGCACTGACTTCAGGGTTTGGAAGGCTGCCTCAGCCTCTGGGGACCATTTGATCATGGCGGACTTGGTTCCCTTCGTTAGGTCAGTCAGGGGTACTGCCATCTTGGCGAACTTGGGGATAAACCGCCGGTAATACCCCACAATTTCCAGAAACGCTCTCACTTGTTTCTTGGTAAGTGGGCGGGGCCAGTTTTGGATGGCTTCTATCTTGTTTACTTGGGGCTTTATCTCCCCCCTTCCCACGACATACCCCAGATAACGGGCCTCTTCCATGGTGAACCCACCTTTCCTTAGCGCATCTAGGACAGCTTGGATCTTCTTAAGGTGACTCTCCCAATCTTGGCTGAAGATGACTATGTCGTCAAGGTAAGCTGACGCATATGTCCGGTGGGGACCTAAGATCCTGTCCATAGCCCTTTGGAAGGTGGCGGGGGCCCCCTGCAGCCCAAACAGCATTCTTACGTATTGGAAGGACCCGTCTGGTGTGGAAAATGCTGTTTTCTCTCGGGCCTCCTTGGCTAAGGGGATCTGCCAATACCCCTTGGACAGGTCTAGGGGGGTGATATACCGGGCTGACCCTAGCCTCTCAATAAGCTCATCAACCCGGGGCATGGGGTATTCATCGACCTTAGATACCTCATTTATCTTGCGGTAGTCGTTGCAGAAGCGCCACTCACTGTTAGGCTTAGGGACTAACACGATGGGGCTGGACCATCTGGTCCTAGACTCCTCTATCACCACTAATTTTAACATTTTCTGCACTTCCTTTGCCACAATTTTCCTACAGGCCTGAGGAATCCTAAAAGGTTTTAAACTTACTCTCACATGAGGCTCGGTACCAATCTCATGTTCTACAACAAGGGTTAGCCCTGGTGCCTCTGTGAATAAGTCCCTATTTTGTTGCAGCAGTTGTCTGCACTGTTGGGTTTGAGAAGGAGATAGCGTCTCCGTGATCTTTACTGCCTCTATACTGGTCTCTGGTTGGGACACCAAGCAAGATGACTTCCCAGAAAGCCATGAGTAAGAGACATCTTCTCGAAACGCGTCGGCGTGGGTATGGACATTGAATGGATACGACCATAACCATGTATCTCCCACTATCAGTAATTTTTATATATTTTTATATTTTGTACAATAAAGTTTTTCATAAAGATTTTTAAGGCTGGACTCCCCCCTACCTGGTTTGGAAGCTGGTGAACGCCTAACGGCGAATGTTGGTTCATGCTACAGAATCAGAAGAGTTTGGTCGACTTCATACCGTGTCTCCACCAGGGGTTAACTGCCTATGCAGGTGAGCCGATATAAACTTTCTTTTGTTGCTACCAAGCAAGATGCCTCCGGGGGGTCTCTATCTTTCCATGGCTTGAGCAAGTTAACATGGTATAATTGGTATTGCTTCCTTTTCCCTGGCTGATGGACCCGATAGTTGACCTCCCCCACCTTCACAACTATCTCGTAGCGACCTTACCATTTCACCAGGAACTTGTTCTCCACCGTTGAGACTAGGACACGGTCCCCTGGACTAAACTGTCTCACGCGGGCTGACCTGTTGTAGACCCTTGCTTGCGCCTCCTGCGCCTGTAAGAGGTGTTCCTTAACAATAGGGAGTATTTGAGTGATCCGCTCCTGTAGTTGTGCCACATGCTCAATGACGCTTTTATGGGGCGTGACCTCACTCTCCCAGGTCTCCTTGGCAATATCTAATAGTTGCCTGGGATGCCTGCCATAGAGTAACTCAAAAGGGGAGAAGCCTGTGGAGGCTTGGGGAACCTCTTGAATAGAGAACAGGAGATATGGCAATAGGTAGTCCCAATCTCGGCCATCTTTCTCCACTACTTTCTTCAACATGGCCTTTAAGGTCTTGTTGAAACGTTCCACCAAGCCATCTGTCTGTGGGTGGTACACAGAGGTGCGTAGTTTGGCCACCTTCAGAACCTTGCAAAGATCTTGCATGACTCTCGACATAAACGGGGTCCCTTGATCCATCAGGATCTCTTTCGGCAATCCCGTTCTGGAAAATATGTGCCATAGCTCCCTAGCAATTACCTTGGAGGAAGCATTTCTTAGGGGTACAGCTTCTGGGTACCTGGTGGCGTAGTCCATGATGACCAGAATATACTGGTGTCCCCTAGCTGACTTTACCACGGGCCCTACTTAATCCATTGCTACTCTCTCAAAGGGTATCTCGATAATAGGCAATGGTATTAGTGGGCTGCGAAAACTGGCGACAGGGGAGGTTATCTGGCACTGGGGACAGGACTGGCAATAGTCTCGGATTTTCCGGTAGCACCCTGGCCCATAAAATGTAGGTAGAATTCTTTCTACGGTCTTATTGGCCCCCAGGTGTCACCCCAACACGTGACTGCTGGCCAGATCCATTACCATCCGCCTGTATGGTGTGGGAACCAGAAGTTGTTCCACCACTTCCTCACGGATTTTGGTCACCCGGTACAACAAATTCTGATTTACGGCAAAATGGGACAATCTTTCCTCCGCCCCTGACTCTTGGGGTACCCCATCAAGTACCCCCACGCTGTTGAAAGCCCCTTTTAGGGTGTCATCCTGCAGTTGGGCCGTCCCAATATTTCCCCTAGATACCCCTAGGTCTGGCAGTGTCTCATCAAAGGTTGACTACCCCTCACCATCCCCTACCATGACGGAGAACGGGAACTCGGGGACCAACTTATGGTCAGTGCTCCCAGGGCTGTCAGGGTTTTTGGGGTGCTTTCACTGTATTGCACTTTCCCATAGTCCCAAAAGAGAGGGCAGTCCTGGCCAATTATCACTTCGTGCAATAATCCCCGCACGATGCCTACATGGTTTGACACCGTACTCCCATCGGGTTACTTGGGCCACTGGGTACACTTTGGTATCCCCATGTATACATGTGACCCCCAAAGTTTTCCCTGGGACCAACACATGGGGAATACGGGCTGTCAGGAGAGTGACCAAGCTTCCTGAGTCCAGGAGTCCCCTGACAGGGGTGCCATTCACCCTGATTTAACAGAGTGGAAGTCCCTTCTCCGTGTCCATCACCGCTGTGCAGGCGGATTGCGCAAACAGGGGTGTACGCCGACCTATAGAACAGTCCATGGGCTCCGCGCCGAGTGGGCATTGGGCCGCCATATGCCCTACAGCATGGTACTTCCAGCAGACGATCTCCCTGACAGGGGGTCTGGATGTTGGCTCTGGCAGGCCCCTGGCCCTGGACCGGGCTTCTCGAGGGGTTTTGGACCCCCTTTTATGGGCTGTCAGAGTCACTCTGGGTATGCCAGTAGGGAGGGGCAAAGGGTACTGGTTCAACCATGGAGTTCTCCACGGCCTGATACCTTTCCACCAAGGCTACCAAGTCATCAGCTGTCTGGGGACTTCCCTGCGTGCCCAGCACTCCACTGGCTTGGGAAGAGCATGCACAAACCAGTCCATCATGACCCTTTCCACCATCTGGGCTGGGGAACAGACCTCTGGCTGCAGCCATTTCTGGATGAGGTGTAAGAGGTCAAACATTTGGTACCTCGGAGTCTGTCTCTCCTGTATCCCCACTGGTGTACCCTCTGAGCCCGGACCGTGATCGTCACGCCCAGGCGTGCCAGGATCTCTGATTTTAGCTTAGGATATTCCCTGGCATCCTGCAGAGACAAGTCATAATAGGCTTTTTGAGGCTCGCCTGTGAGAAAGGGGGCCAGGACCTCTGCCCACTGCGGGGCTGGTTCGTTTCCTGCTGTGACCGCACGGATTCTGCATGAGCTTGTTGCTGTTGGGCCCTCACCTGCACCAGGTGCTTCAGCAGGTCCTCCATTACTCCTGTCTGGCTTTTAAGGGTAGCAGCTGTCTTAACCCAGGACATGCAGACTCTTACTCCAGGATGTTGCCCGCATCCGAGACACCAATTGTGGGAATTAGCTCAAACGGAGGCAGTCCTTTAACGTGCAACACTGCAGGATTTATTGGCATTGGTCATATAAACGAGGAAAATAAACAGCAGGGCTTGCTTCAGCCAAAACAAACATAAATCACAGTCCTTGTTTTCGGTCACAATACCGTATGCCGGTTCCCAGGGTTAACAAACCCGTGTGTAGGTCTCTGCAGTACTTCCAGGGTTATCAAGGCCCAGCTCTGGCTCTTACATGACTGCTCACTCCACTGAGCAGTTAAGACATGAAGGGAACCACACCCCCTTCTACTTGAGCCTGCTGGCCTTATATAGGGCTGGTAAGCCCTGGACTGGAATGTGGGAGCAGTCCATTCCACCCAACTCTATAGACTGCTCCAATAAAGCCCAACCCGGATCAGGGCATTATTGCCATACTACAAATACAAAAACTGTGTCAGTGGCCTGCTGCCGCTGACACCAGAACGAATGGGCTTTATTTCACCGATCTTAGGCAGATCGGTGACACATAACGTCCGTCAATAATGGAACCTTGTACCTTCCTACAATAGTTTGAAAATTATCATAAATTACTTTTTATTATTTTTCTGGTATAAGTTGAGAAATAAGGGACATTTTTGCACTAATGGCAAATCTAGTTCCATTACGACTACTTAGGCTCAGGCAGACCACATTGAAATAGGTCTGGCTGTTCAAACAGTTATGCGCCTCGTTTTTCCATCCCACATTCAGAAATGTGTGTAATATTACAAATGTGGTGTGATATTCCTCCAGAACGTCCCCAGAACGCCCCCACATGTTTGGCGCATCACAAAGTGTCGGGTCTGGCACACAGTGAGCCCAATATGTTCGTTCAACACTCAATGCATCAGCAAATTAGGCGGACTACTGACTTTTGACGCACTTAACGTAAGAACTTTAAAACTGAACCCTTCATACATGTTGCTCTTTAGCTCTGCATATTGGTGTGAACTGTAACTGATGTAAGATGAAACATAAAACCTACAAGTCTGTGTGTAGCCCTGGTCTAACATCCCATTTAGACAGCTAAAAGGGATGTCCCCACAAAGAAACAAAGGTCGACTCATAGCTAGCTTCAAGCAAACCGTGTATGAGAATGAGAAAGTCAGCACATGTGGCTGTCCTCCTCATTCACTTCTATGGGAGTGCCGAATATAGCCAAGTGAGTGTTCTTGGCTATATTCGGCAGTCCTATGGAAAATAATGAGGAGGACACAAGTGCCACTATCCTCATTCTCTCACACGGTCAGCTTGTGGTCCCGTTCAGGACTTCCACTGCAGGTATCAGTTGGGATACC
Organism: Phyllomedusa bahiana; assembly: GCA_025379985.1. Classification (NCBI taxonomy): domain Eukaryota; kingdom Metazoa; phylum Chordata; class Amphibia; order Anura; family Hylidae; genus Phyllomedusa; species Phyllomedusa bahiana. The sequence continues at coordinate 46,006 of JAODAL010001811.1, read as the reverse complement.
TGGAAAAGATCCATAGGGAACAACAGTGCAAACGTAGTCACTTTTAAACTGTTTGCTCTGTTTCCCAAATGTAAGCGGTTTCTATTCCAGGCAAAATAATGTGGTCAACTGCACTGTTTTGTCCGGCACTGAAAACGCTCATGTTTGTGCCTTCCTTTGCACTGGTCCCTTTGGCTCTATTGCAGCATCCATCACGATATGGAGCTCAAATGTTATTTGACTTTTGTCTAAATCAATGTTATAATATGATTTTAGAAACATACACCAGGCTGCTAGTTGCGACACTAACTATATTTTAATATAAGTACCAATTTAACTTGAAGTACTTTGGAAAAATGTTATCACGTATATCATGTAACTTTAATAACAATGTCTCATATGCATAAAGCATGTAAGTGGGAGTGATCACCCAATTATCGTTCCCTTCTCACTCTTTCTATTCCTCAGCACTTCCTCTTCCTGTAAAAATCATGAGAGATAAATCTATATTTCTGGTACATTAATATAAGAGTGGAAGTTACCCTACGTTTCTTTTTTTCTAAGATATGAAGTGCAAACTGAGGGGAAATGTATTCCTTATAACAATCTTGTAGCATGCAGAAGCTGTAAATTACTGTGTAAGCCTCATTTATGTAAAAAAAAAATTACAACTTTTTGTGCAACTCTTGGTCCTTCTAAAAGAAGTGGGTTGAGGTTAGTGAGAGTAGTGGGACATAATAATTTATTTATAGTAGTAGATACCCTGTCCCAGGACGGTGATTGTAACACAAAATGTATCCACTTAAAGGGGTTGTCTCACTACATTGATTCATCCTGTTTTCTCTGTTTCACTTTGAATTCAGGGGCATGTTTACTGGCTTCCACTAGGCTGCAGTAGAAGCCAGGTCTGTAGCGATAGCAACCAGTGCTGGCAGCCTATCATGAGAGATTGAACAGGTCTGTAGCTATAGCGACCTGAGGAGCTGATGCAGCCCATATAAGAGGGGATATCTCAGAATAGGTAAGACACTGTTAATGAACATATATTGCAAAGTGACTTGTTTTTGCAAGATCTTTAACGTAAAAAGCAATCCTTGTAGTGAGACAACCCCTTTAAGGGCGGATTTTTTGTTCCAGGACAAGGTTCCACCTTCTACACTCGTTACTGCAGGGCACAGGGCTACTTGAAGTGGGTTTGGATGAGACAGTTTCTTTCCCTTACCTGTTCTTAGTATTACCCACATCCTGTGTACATTCCTGTAGAGCGCTTCAATGTAAATGTAGCAGGAGTCACTCCTCATTACATTGGTAAATAGGTGGCCCTTTGGGTTGTACTCACTTTTGTTGCCAGAAGTTTAGGCACTGATGGCACATTTTGAGGGCACACCAAATTTACAGAGTTATACAAGCTGTAGAATCAGTGCCTGGTCATAGCTGTGTATGCCTTTTATTACATTTGCACATTTAACTCCATTGCTGTTTGCAATAAGCTTAGCATATGAGAATCTAGTCTTAATGGGTTCCCCCAATGTGTCTAGATATGATTTAATGTAATTAATCTGTTTATATGCTACATATCTCCAGGGCAGTTTCTAGGCTAAATAGCTCTCAGAGTAGGCAAAAAATGTGCCCCTCTTGCCTGGTTCACGTAGTAAAACCTTATAAACATTTGTTGCCAAGGGTGCTGAGTCAGCTGATATTTGCCGCAGCACCTAGCCAGAAAAAAAATATTTTTGGTGATGCCGCTAGACACAGGGGTACAGTGTCTAGACTCACCACGTCCACATTCAAGCACATGACACTGCTGTGATACCACTGACCATAAATCCATGCAAATAGCTGTAATACAAATGTCTATGGATGATACCTCTAACTAATGATCATACAGCTATGGCATAATACCGTGACATACCATGACTACGTGTCAACAATATATATTGACTCAATAGTATTGTCATACTGTTCAACAATATAAACCAATGGAGTGGGCCAATATTCCTGCCATGCAGTGACCATATAGTGTTAGATAGCAGTGTACACTAGCATCTGAAAATATTGTCATACTGTTTAACAATATAAAACAATGTAGTGGGCCAATATTCCTGCCATGCAGTGACCATATAGTGTTAGATAGCAGTGTACACTAGCATCTGAAAACATATAAGTGATTACAATGCTTTTACATCCATTGACGCACGGGTGATGTCTTCTTTTGTGCCCCCATAAAGTAGGTAGGTACAACCGCCATATAGTAATTAGGCAAATAGGTAGACCCCCTTTTAAGTAGTTAAACCCCAAATAGGCAGGTAGCCCTCCAAATAAGTTAGGCAGATAGTAGTCAGGCCCATCCTGTAAGGTCAGTAGCCCCCCTTATGTACCTTATTAAGTAGGTAAGCAGGCCCACCGTAAGGTAGATTACTACTCCATTAGGTAGGTAGATTAAGTTTCCCCATTAGGTAGGTAAGGTCCCCTTTAGATAAGTAGGCAGAGCCCTAGATAGGTAGGTAAGGCCCCAGATATTTAGGTATGTAAGACCATTAGAGCCCCTTTAATTACATTAGACCTCTGGGTACATTGAAGAGGGGGCACATTCACTTCTAAAATCCTTAAGTGCTGCACCCAAATAACAGCCCTACTTTTATCTAACACAGTGGCAATTCTGATTCCCTAAGGCTGCCAGTAGGTGAAACTCAGGGCAGATGGATTTATACAGTTTCCTGTAAATGCATTGGGTGTTGAATCTTAAAGGGGTTTTGCCACGATCTCATTTCATACCTCCTGCATCTAGCTCTTCAACTCTGTGCTCAGAAGGGGGCGTATGTGATTTGTTTGAATTGCATATCATGTGACCCAGCAGGAGGACATCACCAGGCTTCCCCTCTCTGTAGTCAAAGAAAGGTCTGTTTATGTATAAAGCTGTGAGTAGCTGAGAGGTAATGTTTTTGCTTCACAGCACAAGGGTCCTAGGTTCAAATCCCTGCAAGAACCAAACCTGTGTTGTTTTTTTCTTTTTATCAATGCACAAACCTGATTGAGGTTTCTTTTTTATTTATCTGCACTGTTTGACTAATTACTAAGGAGAACAGAGGACGGGAGTAGAGTGACAGCACCTGGGGTTTGAACACTCAGTAGCTGCATGAGAGGAGAGGTGATGTCTGAGCATGGGCGGCCAGGACTGAGGAGCTCTCTGCCCGGGTCGTATCCCCTGGAGATGAGCTGTAAACAATGGATCACTTAAGGAGCAGCTAAAGGAAAAACAGTGCAGAATTTTTAATAATAACGAATGGTGAAAATGTTTGTTATTTCATTTGCAAGCTTCCCACGTCAATTTTACTTCGTGGCAGCAGATTTTATTGTCAAGAGAAGCAGCAAGAGCAGGTTCGTGCTGGGCCTGCTTTCACCATGGACCACATAGTAATGGCATGGCATGCTTTTAGAGTTTCTACAACAGGGAATATTACTAGGATAAGAAATAACTTGTAACTTGTAAAAGCCATGTTATATTGTTTGCATATATTTAGATTAATGGAAATTTTTTTTTGGGGGGAAATTGCTTTACATCTGTTTCGTTATGTTGCTATAGCACTGTGAAGTATGCCAGCATGAAAACAAAGAGTAGTAACACGTACAAATGTCAATGCAGGAATTGGTCTGTGGAAAGTGGTGCAAATTTACTATTGTGGTTGGAGCAGAAATGTGTCATAAAATGCAGCGAAAAGTAGTACATTTTCGGTGCATTGTGTTACATACACATTTATTATTGACAACTATCTGAAAAGGGGTGTGGGTAGGCATAGTTCCACTGGTCTCAGTGTAACATTTGGTGTCTAGGTAGTTGCTGTTGACTTTTGGTGCAAAATTAATCAACTAATAGCTGGTCTAAATCAGCTAGACAAGTCTAAAGATGTGCTAAATTTATCAAGCAGCATGAACCACTGTGATAAATCTGAAGCTTTTTTAGACTGCCTGTCTAAGTTTACACTGTCTAACTTTTACACAGTAATAGTAAATATGCCCCGGTGTTGTATTTCACAACTGCATGGTTTATGACTAGAAGAGAAAGGGAAGTTCCTTACACAATATTTGCATGATTTCTTAATTTCATTTAGCAATTAAATATTGAACCTTCTAAAATCAGTTGAGGTCAGGAAACATTGACAAAAAAAAATTACAACTATAAATATAGCAGGGACATAACAAAGAACCTAAATTGCCAATCTGAAGTATGCTGTTACCAGGGCTACCTAACATTACATACTTTGTACTGTATATACTTCTTCATTGCTTTAGTTTTAACTTATTTGATACCCTAAATTTCTCACTGCTAGTAATCACCGAATTCTTAGCCTTTATACTGATTTAGACATAAACAACTCTTTCTAGGGTTCTTCTTAAAGGGGTTTTCCCACCAAATGAATTTGCCTGCCATTTAAATAATACATAATTTCACCAGTCATCACTACTAAATATTCTGTAGCATTTTTGTTTTAGCTGCTATCTTAGTGATCCATAGTGTACAGCTCATCTCTAGCGGCTCCCACCAGTGATGAGAGCTTTTTATTGCTGGCCACATATTCTCACCTCTCCTCTTAGGCTGTGTCCCCACGGCAAGGGACAAATACCTGTCGGTTTATCCGACCGGTATTTGTCCGGTTTATGTGCAGTGGGGGGGGGGGGGGTGGAGGGGGGGTGGGCGGGAGAACAAGGGCTTTTCTCCGCGATGAGCAAAGCTCTCCCCCTTCACATTGGCTTGCACAGATTCCGTCCGAAAACCGGACGGAAGATTGTGCAAGCACAATGTTTTTCGGTCGGACGTCGGTTTGACTAACCGCTGAGCGGAAAACCCGTGCAGCAGTCCCCATAGAACCCCAGTGTGCTCATTTTCGGACGGTTTTTCAGGCAGTCTACAAAACCGTAAACCGCCTGAAAAAACTGCCGAAAACCCGTGCCGTGGGGACATGCCCTTAGGCAGCTACTATAAGTTTTTTCCCTGTCTGTAATCACACACACTTACTGCTGTGCAGGTGTTCAACCGCAGGTGACCTCCTCCTACTCCAGTCCTCTGCACTCCTTAGTAATTAGTCAGAAACTGCAGATAAGCCATGGACTGCTGCCCTGTGAATGTTTTGTTAAGTAATGATTTAATCCGCCTAAACAGATCGTGTAAGAAGGATTAGCACGTTCATGCAGTTGGCCCCTTTCTACTAAGCTGTAGTCACCTAGCCAATCTGTATTCCTAAGGTTGGCATCATCTTACTTGAATTTTTGGGTCTGTCTATTGACATTTTTTCATCCCCCTCAAAAAAATTAAACCTCAATCAGGTATGTGCATTGAGAGAAAAAATATGTACATGTTTAGTTCCTGCAGGGATTTGAACCTGGGACACCTATACTGAAAGGCAAAAGTGCTTACCACTAGGCTACAATGTTGCTAGTCATAGCTTTTGTATTTTACGTTACTTGACTTTACAGAAACAACCCATTGTTTTACTGAGGGGGAAGGCATGGGGATGTCAAGCTTGCTGGGTCACATGTTATGCAGTTCAAACAAATCAAACATGCCTCCTTCTGAAGACACTGAGAGCTGAAGAGATGACAAAGCAGGCATGACATGCCTTGGTGGTAAGACCCTGTTAAGGAAACTATCCTGAAAAACTGTCCAATGACAATTCAAACAGTACAATAAATAAATTAATGGGAATGTCTCGCTTTCTCAGTAAACCCACTCTGGGAAGGCTGTCAATCAGAGTGAGACCACCCACTGAACACCTCATTATAAAAATAACAGGGAATTAAGTCAATTAATTATGATATAATTTAACTGGATTGGAATGCATTTTAATGGTGACAGGTTTAATTGAATACTCTCATAAAAATATATTTTAATATTACATTACAATTGTTATTATATTTTTAAATACTCATCAAAGAGGTTGCCTAGGATTACAAAAAGGTTGTCCGTGTCGTGTGTGCTATTGCAGCTGAGCCCTGATCATTTCAATAGGGTTGAGCTGCAATACCATGCACAACCTACAGAAAGTTGTGACAATGTATGTGGAAGAAAGACATATTTTATTAATCTTGGAAAATGAGAGCTGATTTCCAGCTGCAAGAAGTTTGTTTTTTTAAACAGTCACAGCTAAGAATGCTTCCAAATTCAAACTTCTTATCTGAGTTAAAGAAACCAACCTGCTACTTCTTAGTTGTTGTGAGTTTTAGAAGATTTCATTAAAAATGCCCCAATCTAGAGTTAATAAAAGGTATTGTATTTCCCTTAGAGAGGTGTTTTCCTTTTCTTAGTAGTATTTGACATGCACATGATCTTTGTCACTTATCACTACGGTTTGCATACATTTGCAGTCACCTTTTGAGAATCTTTGTCATATCCCACATTGGTTCACCATCTTTCTTATGTAACTTGTTTGTCAGTTAGAGTGTTGGCCAATCTATTGCATTTACTACTACAGGAAATGTCTCAATAAGCTCGGATCACTACAATGTTCTTCATGTTAGTGGATATCATCCCTTCTTAATATTATTTTAATCCTTTTTGGTGGACAGCTGTGCATCATAGACAGTGAATGAAATAATAAAAGTTAAAATGCAAGGGAATAATTCTGATATGCATGTACCGGCTATTGGTCACATAGGAATAGCATTAGTTAAAGGAACTGTCCAGTAAAAAAACCCCCATAAACTGTATATGTCACTGGGGAATGAAAGGACCAAAAAAAACAAAAAAACCTAGTACTTACTTAGCTTTCCCCCGCCGCTGTCACTCTCGGCTAGTCGTTCCTCTTGACTTCCAGATTCTATTCCAGTTATAGAGAAGAAGCTTATGCTCCATTGTAAGTGAATGAAGTTCAAGCCCTTCTAGCCCTAACTAGGCTGGTGAGAGGAGCAACTCGCTGGGACCTTAAGTGCAACAGTGGTAGGTGACGGCAAGGTAAATTTTAGTTTATTTTTTTATTATGAAACTACTTATACCCAGCGACATATATACAGGCTCGGACTGGGCCGCCGGGGGACCGGTGAATCCCCAGGTGGGCCCCCCCGAGCCGCTGTGGGCCCGTCGCTCCCCGGGGCCCGTCCGCGCATCCGGTCACTGAACGCTCGGGCCCTGCGTCCCGATCGCCCAGAGACGGAGCCCGGTAGCCAGGGACTAATGTCCCCGACTCCCGGGGCTGCGAGGTGTCAGCGGAGCACAGCGCCACTAGCGCTGCGCTCCGCTGATCTCCCTGGCAGACCTAAGGCACTAGGCCTTAAGCCTGCCGGGCGCCGGCCTCTACTGGTGACGCAGGCGGCCGTGTGACGTCACATCACCGCGCCGCCTATGCAGGGCGGCAGTACGGAGCCGGCGGCAGCTTGGAGCAGCCGGGATCGGGAGCCGGAGCCAGTTAAATGGCTGTTTTTTGTTTTTTTTTTAAACTACCTACAGGGGCCCTGACTACAAAGGGGGACCACTGGCTACTAGGGGGGCCACTGGCTACTAGGGGGGCCACTGGCTACTAGGGGGGCCCTGACTACAAACGGGGGCCACTGGCTACTAGGGGGGCCACTGGCTATTAGGGGGCCACTGGCTACTAGGGGGCCACTGGCTATTAGGGGGGCCACTGGCTATTAGGGGGGACACTGGCTACTAGGGGGACACTGGCTATTAGGGGGGACACTGGCTACTAGGGGGACACTGGCTATTAGGGGGGACACTGGCTACTAGGGGGGACACTGGCTACAAGGGGGACACTGGCTATAAGGGGGGGACACTGGCTACTAGGGGGGTCCTGACTACTAGGGGGCCCTGACTACTAGGGGGACACTGGCTATTAGGGGGTACACTGGCTACTAGGGGGCCACTGGCTATTAGGGGGGCCACTGGCTACTAGGGGGGACACTGGCTACTAGGGGGGCCACTGGCTATTAGGGGGGGCCACTGGCTACTAGGGGGGCCCTGACTACTAGGGGGGACAGTGGCTATTAGGGGGCCATGACACTGGCTACTAGGGGGGGGCACTGGCTACTAGGGAGACACTATCTATTAGGGGGGACACTGGCTACTAGGGGGACACTGGCTATTAGGGGGGACACTGGCTATTAGGGGGGACACTGGCTACTAGGGGGGCCCTGACTACAAAGGGGGGCCACTGGCTACTAGGGGGGCCACTGGCTATTAGGGGGCCACTGGCTACGAGGGGGTCACTGGCTACTAGGGGGCCACTGGCTATTAGGGGGGGGCACTTGCTATTAGGGGGCCACTGGCTACTAGGGGGACACTGGCTATTAGGGGGGACACTGGCTACTAGGGGGCCACTGGCTACTAGGGGGACACTGGCTATTAGGGGGGACACTGGCTACTAGGGGGGCCACTGGCTATTAGGGGGGACACTGGCGATACGGGGGGACACTGGCTACTAGGGGGACACTGGCTATTAGGGGGGACACTGGCTACTAGGGGGGACACTAGCTACTAGGGGGGCCCTGACTACTAGGGGGGCCACTGACTACTAGGGGGTACACTGGCTACTAGGGGGCCACTGGCTATTAGGGGGGACACTGGCTAATAGGGGGACACTGGCTACCAGGGGGCCACTGGCTATTAGGGGGCCACTGGCTACTAGGGGGGCCCCGACTACTAGGGGGGACAGTGGCTATTAGGGGGACACTGGCTATTAGGGGGGGACACTGGCTACTAGGGGGGCCACTGGCTACTAGGGGGACACTATCTATTAGCGGGGACACTGGCTACTAGGGGGACACTATCTATTAGCGGGGACACTGGCTACTAGGGGGACACTGGCTATTAGGGGGACACTGGCTACTAGGGGGGCCACTGGCTATTAGGGGGGCCACTGGAAAGTAGGGGGGACACTGGCTAAAAGGGGGGACACTGGCTACTGGGGGGCACACTGGCTACTAGTGGGACACTGGCTATTAGGGGGACACTGGCTATTAGGGGGGACACTGGCTACTAGGGGGCCACTGGCTACTAGGGGGGCCCTGACTACTAGGGGGGCCCTGACTACTAGGGGGGGCACTGGCTACTAGGGAGGACACTGGCTCCTAGGGGGGCCGCTGGCTATTAGGGGGCCCTGACTACTAGGGGGGACACTGGCTATTAGGAGGCCACTGGCTATTAGGGGGGCCACTGGCTACTAGGGGGGCCACTGGCTACTAGGGGGCTACTGGCTATTAGGGGGCCACTGGCTACTAGGGGGCCACTGGCTACTAGGGGGGACACTGGCTATTAGGGGGGACACTGGCTACTAGGAGGCCACTGGCTACTAGGGGGGACACTGGCTACTAGGCGGACACTGGCTACTAGGAGGCCACTGGCTACTAGGGGGACACTGGCTATTAGGGGCGACACTGGCTACTAGGGGGGGCACTGGCTATTAGGGAGGGCACTGGCTATTAGGGGGGACACTGGCTACTAGGGGGGACACTGGCTACTAGGGGCCACTGGCAATTAGGGGGGGGGGCACTGGCTACTAGGGGGGCCACTGGCTACTAGGGGGGCCCTGACTACTAGGGGGGCCCTGACTACTAGGGGGTACACTGGCTACTAGGGGGCCACTGGCTATTAGGGGGGCCACTGGCTACTAGGGGGGCCACTGGCTACTAGGGGGGACACTGGCTACTAGGGGGGACACTGGCTACAGGGGGGACACTGGCTATTAGGGGGGACACTGGCTACTAGGGGGGCCCTGACTACTAGGGGGGCCCTGACTACTAGGGGGTACACTGGCTACTAGGTGGCCACTGGCTATTAGGGGGGCCACTGGCTACTAGGGGGGCCACTGGCTACTAGGGGGCCACTGGCTACTAGGGGGGCCCTGCCTACTAGGGGGGGACAGTGGCTATTAGGGGGACAGGGGCTATTAGGGGGGACACTGGCTACTAGGGGGGCCACTGGCTACTAGGGGGACACGATCTATTAGCGGGGCCACTGGCTACTAGGGGGACACTGGCTATTAGGGGGACACTGGCTACTAGGGGGGCACTGGCTATTAGGGGGCCACTGGCTATTAGGGGGGACACTGGCTATTAGGGGGACACTGGCTACTAGGGGGACACTGGCTAATAGTGGGACACTGGCTATTAGGGGGCCACTGGCTAATAGGGGGACGACATGGCTTTTACAGGGGGGCCACTGGCTACTAGGGGGGCCCTGACTACTAGGGGGGCCCTGACTACTAGGGGGGCCACTGGCTACTAGGGGGGACACTGGCTATTAGGGGGGCCACTGGCTATTAGGGGGGGCCTGACTACTAGGGGGGAAACTGGCGATGAGGAGGCCACTGGCTACTAGGGGGGCCACTGGCTACTAGGGGGCTACTGGCTATTAGGGGGCCACTGGCTACTAGGGGGCCACTGGCTATTAGGGGGGACACTGGCTAATAGGGGGGACACTGGCTATAGGGGCCACTGGCTACTAGGGGACACTGGCTACTTGGAGGACTCGGGCTACTAGGAGGCCACTGGCTACTAGGGGGACACTGGCTATTAGGGGCGACACTGGCTACTAGGGGGGGCACTGGCTATTAGGGGGGCCACTGGCTATTAGGGGGGACACTGGCTACTAGGGGGGACACTGGCTACTAGGGGGACACTGTCAAGTAGGGGGGACACTGGCAACTAGGGGGCCACTGGCTACTAGGGGGGCCCTGACTACTAGGGGGGCCCTGACTACTAGGGGGTACACTGGCTACTAGGGGGGACACTATCTATTAGGGGGGCCACTGGCTACTAGGGGGGCCACTGGCTATTAGGGGGGACACTGGCTACTAGGGGGACACTGGCTACTAGGGGGACACTGGCTATTAGGGGGGACACTGGCTACTAGGGGGGACACTGGCTACTAGGGGGGCCCTGACTACTAGGGGGGCCCTGACTATTAGGGGGCCACTGGCTACTAGGGGGGCCACTGGCTACTAGGGGGGCCACTGGCTACTAGGGGGGCCACTGGCTACTAGGGGGCCACTGGCTACAAGGGAGCTCCTGACTACTAGGGGGGACAGTGGCTATTAGGGGGCCACTAGCTATTAGGGGGGACACTGGCTACTAGGGGGGCCACTGGCTACTAGGGGGACACTATCTATTAGGGGGGACACTGGCTACTAGGGGGACACTGGCTATTAGGGGGGACACTGGCTACTAGGGGGACACTGGCTACTAGGGGGGCACTGGCTATTAGGGGGGACACTGGCTACTAGGGGGGACACTGGCTACTAGGGTGACACTGGCTATGAGGGGGGACACTGGCTACTGGGGGGACACTGGCTACTAGGGGGACACTGGCTATTAGGGGGGACACTGGCTACATGGGGGACACTGGTTATTAGGGGGGCCACTGGCTATTAGGGGGGCCCTGACTACTAGGGGGACACTATCTATTAGGGGGGGCAGTGGATAGTAGGGGGGGCACTGGCGACTAGGGGGGACACGGGCTATTAGGGGGGCCCTGACTCCTAGGGGGACACTATCTATTAGGGGGGCACTGGCTACTAGGGGGCCACTGGCTACTAGGGGGACACTATCTATTAGGGGGGACACTGGCTACTAGGGGGGCCACTGGCTTTTAGGGGGGACACTGGCTACTAGGGGGACCACTGGCTACTAGGGGGGCCACTGGCTACTAGGGGGACACTATCTATTAGGGGGGGACACTGGCTACTAGGGGGGCACTGGCTACTAGGGGGCCACTGGCTATTAGGGGGGACACTGGCTACTAGGGGGGCCCTGCCTACCTACAGGGGGCCCTAACTACCTACAGGGGGCCCTGGCTACCTACAGGGGTGCCCAGGCTACCTTTAGGGGGGCCCTCTCTACAAAGGGGGCCCTGGCTACCTACAGGGGGGCCAGGCTAACTAAAGGGGGCCCTGACTACTAAAGGGGGCCCTGGCTACCTAAATACTAAGGGGGCTCTGACTACCTACACAGTAGCTAAAGGAGGCCCCTAACTACCTGTATACTACCTAAGGGAGGCCCCTAACTACCTGTATACTACCTAAAGGAGACCCCTAACTGTCTGTATACTACCTAAAGGAGACCCCTAACTGTATAGTACCTAAAGGAGACCCCTAACTGCCTGTATACTACCTAATGGAGACCCCTAACTGTATAGTACCTAAAGGAGACCCCTAACTGCCTGTATACTACCTAAAGGAGACCCCTGACTGTAAAGTACCCAAAGGAGACCCCCTAACTGCCTGTATACTACCTAAAGGAGACCCCTAACTGCCTGTATACTACCTAAGGAGGCCCTAAGTGCCTGTACTATACTACCTAAAGGGGGTCCCTAACTGCTTGCAGCCTATATAAAGGGGACCCTAACTACCTACAGCTTACCTAACTGGGGAAACCACCTACCTACAGCCTAAGTATTTGGGACTCACCAACACCTACCTACAGCCTACCTAACTGGGGTCCACCAACCTAACTGTAGCCTATCAACTTGCCTAACTGGGGCCTGCTTATCTACCTGGGGGCTATTTACCTACCCACCTGTGGCTAGGTACCCACCAGCCTGCCTGGGGCTGGCCTACCAACTTATCCAGTGAGAGTTTACCTACCTAAATAGGGCCTATCTAGTTACCTGGGGCCTCTCCCCACCCTCCAACCCTTTAGGATACTAGGCTTGTACCCGCTCTCCACCCCTGGGTAGTGTGTACAGAGGTGGGAATAGGTAAAGAGATGCTGAAAAATTGAGGATTCTAAGATATTTGTGTGTAATTTCTGCAGGGATGAGTTGTGGCCGGGACAAGTCATCATGGCGGTGTGGAACGGATGCAGAAGAAAAGGGACTAAGAACGACTCATAAGAGAAGAGAACGACTCCTCAGTCAAGACGTCTTCGGTGATTCCCTGATTTCAGGGGTTATTTTTTATATTGTAATGTGATGGTGACCTGAGCTGGTGTCTATATGGTAGTGTTGTAGGTTATACCTGAGCTGGTGTCTGTTCACTATGTAGTATCTATATGGCGGTGTTGTAGGGTATAACTGAGCTGGTGTCTGACCGCTATGTGGTCTCTATATGGTGTTGTAGGTTATACCCGAGCTGGTGTCTGACCACTATGGGGTCTCTATTTGGAGGTGTTGTAGGTTATATCTGAGCTGGTGTCTGACCACTATGTGGTCTCCATATGGTGGTGTTGTAGGTTCTTCCTGAGCTGGTGTCTTACCACTGTGTGGTCTCTATTTGGCGGTGTTGTAGGTTATATCTGAGCTGGTGTCTGACCTCTATGTGGTCTCTATATGGTGGTATTGTAGGTTATACCTGAGCTGGTGTCTGACCTCTATGTGGTCTCTATATGGCGGTGTTGTAGGTTATACCTGAGCTGGTGTCTGACTTCTATGTGGTCTCTATATGGTGGTGTTGTAGGTTATACCTGAGCCGGTGTCTGACCTCTATGTGGTCTCTATATGGCGGTGTTGTAGGTTATACCTGAGCTGGTGTCTGACCTCTATGTGGTCTCTATATGGTGGTGTTGTAGGTTATACCTGAGCTGGTGTCTGACCACTATGTGGTCTATATATGGCGGTGTTGTAGGTTATACCTGAGCTGGTGTCTGACCTCTATGTGGTCTCTATATGGCGGTGTTGTAGGTTATACCTGAGCTGGTGTCTGACCTCTATGTGGTCTCTATATGGCGGTGTTGTAGGATATATCGGCGCATGTATAGTGGCAGCGTACATGTGTCCCTGATTGTAGAGGGGATATTGTATGTGGGTGGAGAGGGATATGGATGGAGCTACTTAGCTCTGTGTCTATTATATGTTAGACTGACATATGTGTGAGATACAGATATGTGACTCTCTTGCTATTGTACTACACAATACAGTTCTGTTTTGAACACTGTATTATGTGGTAAAATGGGCGCGTTTATGTCCGAGAGGCCGGTAATATTTTCATGTACAGTAGGGTGGGCCCCCCAAGATCAATTCCCCTGTGGGCCCCAGACCCCCCAGTCCGACACTGCATATATATACATATATATATTTTTTTTTACCAGAAAACTCCTTTACTGACTGTACTAAAAAATAGCCCCAGAGCTTTCCTGTAACCATGCCTATCTATAGACACCCTATTGACAGGGGGAGTGTTAACACCCAGTTGTCAATTTATAGATACATTTTTAGGAGAAATAAGAAATAACACACCAAAAAGTTATAAGAAAAAATGCTTAAGGTTTGTTTTATCATGGTAAATATAAGTCTATTTAAGTTTTAATATTAGAAAAAGCTAGGTGTGATCCCAAGTACCTAACTACTAAAACCATAGAATGTAGACCAGTTTTGATGTCTTGTTTCTTGATAATGTTCAAACATTCTGGTAATTTCTTCTGCCTGCCATCTACGTTTCCAGTGAATAGAGTTCATTACGAAGGTGTCAGCAAGACTTTCATGTGTTTCCGACAGTATTTCTGTAAACTTTACAGGTGCTTTTGAAATCAGGAAGCTCACATCTTAGACTGTATATACTAAGTGCTTTGTTAATCTCAAGCTGCAAACTAAATCTGGAACTCTGTAATGTAGATTTTTTTTATTGGCATAAAGCAGAGGTAAAGAAAAAGACCTAATGGTGGTAACAAAAAGCTCGAGCAAATGTCCTCATAGGCAGCCAAAATCAGTTGTTTACTCCGTCAAAGAGATTAATGTATACTGTATTACTGTAGATTAGGAATAGAAGCAGTAGGGGTTGTCGCTCCTTTGCCATGTCCTCTTTGCAGATACTAATACCAAAAAAGAGAAAAGGAACACTATATACAGCTGCATACTAAAATAAGCAAAAATAGCAACATCTGCATTAAATTCATTAAACAGACAAACATTTAAAAACAATTAAAACACCTGTGAGCTTGCACAGCTCTGAGATCACTGCATAAGTCCTTCAGGCATTGAGACAGAGGCAGGTATCAAGTGCAAACGGTTCCTTGGTCCGTGTGTTTATTGTGCAAACAGAACAAATCATATGGCAACACGCACAGCCAAACAATAAACATAAACCAAACTCCTGCTCGTCTGAGCACTCACTATACAGAGGTGTAGTTCCCTCACTAGCACCTTGTGTGACGGTGTAGCAGACACTGACTTCCTCCAGTGTGACCGTCTCCAGCCTGAAAGGTAGACTGGAGATACAGCCGACACCCAGTCAGCTTACTTGCTGACCTTATATACGCTAGGGAAATCCTGGCATGGTACATGGGGAGTAAGTACCCACCCTACTCTATGCTTACTCCCAATGAAAGGCCGACCCAAGAATGGCTGTAAGCCATGCTAACATACGCTAAACATATGCCGACAGTCTGTACTGCTGATATATATTAAATCTTGGCTTTTCACTCCACCAAGGCTCCTTACCTTGGTGGCATGTGTCTTGGTTTCTCCAGACATATGTCCAGAACCTGGCTGGGATATACACTCCATTGCAGACCTTCCCAGCTGCGACCTTACACACCATAAAGATGGCACTTAGGTTGTGAATCCATACTCCATCTAAAAATAATATAGCAGTAAACAGCAACACATATACAAAAATCACATATGGCAATAATGGATACCTGTAACAAAATACCAATGAAGATGACTTCAGTCGAAAGAGACAATAAGTAAAAGGCTAAAGAGAAAAATTGTACTTGCCAGTAAAATCTCAAAGCAAATCAATAAAAATTATGTATAAATATGCAACGACAAGGTCAATCACAAAGGGTTAATATGTACTGGAGAGTGGGTAAAGAAAAATATAACCCATATGCTGTAAGCCGAGGAAGCTACATATATAGCAATACACGTGGGATCTTACCCATATTTACTCATTCTCCATGATATATTAACCATTTGTGATTGACCTCATCTATTGGACATTAGTGTGACATATTTATATAAATATTATTTGTTGATTTGCTTTGAGATTTCACTGGTAAATACAATTTTTCTCTTTAGCCTCCTATTGTCTATTTAGGCTGTCATCTTCATTAGTATTATGTTTCAGGTATCCTATTATTGTCATATGTTATTTTCGTATAAGTGTTGCTGTTAAGTGCTACTCCCCTATTATTTTTAGGTGGTGTATGGATTTTCAACCTCTGTGCCATTTTTATGTTTTTAATTGTTTTCAAATGTTTATCTGTTTGATGACCTTAATAAAAATGGTGCTATTTTTGCCTATTTCGGTGTGCACCTTTTTATAATGTCTCTTTTCTCTTTTTTGTTACTGATATTTATTACACTAAAGGCTGCACCCTGGTTTATGGTTATTTTGGGTGATGCCCAACATTTTCTTGTTTCCTGTTACTTCTGTAGACAGAGCATGAATTTAATCAAAATAACAAATGCTTATTTAAATAGACGAGTTATTCATTGGGTAAAGCCTGTAATAATGAATCTCTTTTGTCTAATGGGACACATTTTTATAGACCTTTGCTCAGACCTCCCTACTACTATATGCAGACTAAAGCCACAAGCTATTTTACCGCAAAGTGACATTTTTGAAATCTCAGATTTTGGTAATTTGCTTTAGGTTTTGGGAAATGTTTTTTGACACATATCCAGTTTACCTAGCCTGCGGTAGATGTAAAGCTTCATTCTTTTTCTAACTTGATTTCACATTCTTCACATACTTACCTATTGATCCACTTCTTTTTGTTATCTTGCAGGTGAATTTTTCCATACTAGGTTCAAGAAAGAACAAACCTGAGCCACAATGAATCTTTACAGTTTACCAAATGAGTCTCGTCCGGACAATGAGACATTGGATATGCTTAAAAATGAAGTCATCTGGGTGGCTTTACCAGTGGTGTATTCAGTTGTGACTTTAATAAGCATTCCTGGAAATGCAGTTTCACTTTGGATTTTGATATTTCATTTTTGGGCCCTATGACACCCTTCAGTAACCCCTGTGTTTAAAATTTTGAGCTTTTCAGACCTTGCACTTGCTATGCTTCTCCCCTTCCAAATACACTACCATGCTCACAGGAACAACTGGATATTCGGGAAGGAACTTTGCAATGTGGTGACTATTATTTTTTTATTTTTTCCCTTATTGTCCCAATTTTTAAACAATAAATTTTGATCAGCCTGGAGCGATACTTAGGCATTGTTCACCCAATGAAATCAAGTGTGTGGAGAAAAAAAAGGTATGCGATTGGAGCGATTCTTCTGATTTGGCTGGTGTTGCTACTAGCTTTGTACCCCATGGAGTCGACAGACCTAATGTATGAAGTGGAGCATCTAAACATCACAACGTGTTTTGATTTTCCTAAAAAAGGGAAAAAACCCATGTTACCAAACCCCTCAGGTCCTGGGCTCCCTTAAATTTTTGGACTTTTTCTTTTCTTTTTTTTGATACCCTCTTTAATTACTGTGGTTTGTTATTTCCTTTTAAATTAAAAAACCCGATTCAGACTCCAACAGACAGGGCCCACGGGGTTATGAAAGAAAAAACTATCAACCTTGCCAAATTTTTTTCCTCATAGTTTTTTATCCCCCCTTTTTTGGGTTTTGCCCCAAACAATTCACCCTTTTTGATTCATAAAATTTTTTCCCCGCCTGTTCTAAAAGAAATTTTACAAACCATGTTTAACAAACTAAACCCCTTACGTTGAGCTTTTTTTCACATTGTGTGGCCCCTTTTTCCCCTTTACTTTGCATGTAAAGAATTCCGTAAGAAAGCATTAGAGTTGTTTAGCTGCAGATCACGAAGCATTCAACACTTTGGAACAAGACGAGAAAGCTTGTTTTCTGCTTTGACATTTTCCAGTGGACAGTGTGAAGTCTTAGAAAACGGGAACAACCACAGATGTGACAAAAACCACCAGGAGAGCGATATGTAGATGTTACTGTACCTTTATTGTATGAGGGTTCAGGACACTAAACTTTTTTTTCTATTCATATCTAAGTGGGATCTCAGTTAAACACCCTTTTGAAGAAAAAATGGGGTTTTTTACCCCAGGAAACCCCTTTTTAAATTTTTAAGGAGCATTTTTAAAAGATAAATTTTCAACCATTAAGTGAGATGAACTTTTTTGGGAAATTGTTTTCACTGAGGAAATGCATAAAACGGTTTTAAATTTTTTTTTAAAGGGTTTTTGGTTAAAGATGTTTTTCAAAAATTCACAACATATTCATAACAAAACGTATCAGTGAACTTCTGACAGCTACAGTGTGGGCCCAACTAAAAGTCTTTCACGCACGGGTTTTCCCAAACTTAAAATTTGCCCAACATTCCTTTTGTAGTTTTTGTATGGAACATTTATTTTTAAAAAAAAGACTGAAAAAACCCCTTTTAAATTGCTACATTTTTTCTTAGGGGTAAAAAGGGTCAGTTTTTTCAAATCTGCTTTTTTTTTGGGGAAATTTTCTTTTCGCAAGTAGCAGGTGGATGTAAACTATTGTAAATAAAAACTGTAACCAAATATGTTAATTCTTCACTTGCATGCTGGATGGTAGCTGTAGTCACTAATTATGTTTGTGTCACACAGCTGACAAAAGTAAAGTGCTTTAGAGCATATATAATATAGAGACATCTTGTTCCCAAAACAGTGATTTCTGGAGACAATGTTTTTTTCACCCCTCAAAATTTTTTTTAATTTTTTTTGTTGACGTCCCAAAAAAATTTAGGGCTTTGAGGGAGGAGCTATACTTTTTAATTGTAACACCACATTTGAAAAAAAAATGTTCTGTACTTAGTCTAAGTAACAGTGTCACACAATGCCAAAAATTAAACCCCTTTATAAAAATTCACATAATAGCAATATACACTAGCCCTCATTTCCTATCGCTGTCTAAAAGTCAGACAGTGTAAACTTAGAAAGGGCTGTCAAAACCCTTACCCGTTTTGATCCCTTTGGGGGCAGTTTTTAGACTTGTTCAGTTTTTTTTGATGAACTTTTTTTTTTTTTCCTTCCTCTCTTCACCAGAATTTTGCCGCAGTATGTCACATTATGGCTACTTTTCCATGAAGCCACGTCTACTGTTTTCTAAGCCAAACCCTTGTGTCTGAGTGTAAAAAAAAGTGTCTAAGGCCCATAATTAATGTGTTTGAAACATTGGCATAAAAATGCTTTTTTTTTTCTTCATTTTTAAGAAAAAATTTTTTTCTGGCATGGGCCATAGGGGTAAAATTGAGCACTTAATTGTCTAAAATTTTTTTAAAAAAAGCTTAGCATTAAGAATTTGCTAGGATGGGGGTTTCAAAGCTAAAAACCCAAAAAAAAACCTTTTAAACAATACCCACTAAAATTCAAATTCTATCCCATTATGGCTACTGTATCTTTTATGAACAGTGGATCTGCTCTGTCAATTTGTATGGTTTCTACCCTTTTTAACTACTGTTGTTAGGGGGTAAAATTTTTGAATTCCAGATAGTCTTTTTAAATGTGACCAAGACTACGGGGAGCATAAACCCCCTTATTAATCTAACCCTCAATAGGAGCATGAACAAGTTAATGTATCAACTGAACCAACAATAATAACAGCAAAGGACCAATTAAGCCATCATTCCTATGTAGGCAAAGGTAAGCCTTAGCTTTATTAAAATCCCTTAAATAATCCCAAATTGAGACATGAGACTTATGATTTAATTGAGGTATGTCAGTTACAGGTGACCAGGGGCGTTGCTAAATATCCAGGGTACTGGCCCTCTGTGTTGCATTTTGCTCAATAAGGGTTGGGGTTTACACAGAAATTTTTTCACAACATAAACTTTTGGGGGATGTATTTTTTTCTATAAAAACACATAAAGTTCCGTCACAAATTTAACCCGATACTTAGGCCAAAATAACCTTATGTATTATTGTTACTAAAGATAATCCCAAAATATCAAGACTCTCAATCCCAATAATACCTAAATACCAAATAAAAACTGTCCACGCCACGACCAACATTTGGGCCCAAACCCCATAAAAGACTACCAGGTACACAGGGGCTCTTAACATATAAAATAAAAAGCCCGTGACTCACAAACCAGTGAACACCTTTCCACCCCTTCCACCCCACCCCCTGAACAAACTCCCCATAGGGTGGTAGGTTTGGGGGTTTGGGGGTTTTGTGGTAATAAGGGGAGGCCTTAAATTTTTTTTTGGCACTAGGCCATAAAAACAAAAGTTGTCGGGATGAGCAGGTAGGCAACCCGGCCACAGCTTTTCTTAAAACAATCGGGTATATGGTATATGTGCTCCTTTGGTGGGAAGGGATATAGATGCCAAACCCTAGTGCCCCTCAGTAGAAAGTTAATATACTGTCCCCCCCAAAAGGTAGAGGAAAAGAAACCCCCCCGAGGGGGTAATAGGTGCTTTCCTCAGGGAGGTTAAAGGGAAAATAGATGCCCCCAGTAGGTAGGGATATAGATGTCCCCTCAATGGATGGGTATATTGGTGCTCCCTCAGTAGGTAGGGATAAAAGTGTCCTCTTATAATAGGGGTTAAATGACCCCCCAAAAGGGGAGGGATTAGGGCCCCCCCGTAAGGGATATAAAATGGTTTTTTCCCGTAAATAAGGATATATTGCCCCCCAGTAGGTAGGAAATAGCACCTCCTTTATTAGGTTTGGTAAAAAAAGGTGACATCCCCCCACCACCCCCCTTATAGCGAGTTACGCCCCGGGGTGGTTAGATAGGTAAAATAGAAAAAAAATACTTCTCCTTGTTCCCCCATGGAATGTTTCTTTCAAATTGTATTCGGTACAGGCATCATGATATCTTCTTGCCGACTGCGTCGTGACAACATCATGGCACCTGCATTGTGATGCAACCCACAGGCTGCAAAGTCTAAGGTAGAGTACCTTAGGCTTTGCGACTTAGATGAGGCAGAGGGGCTGGCGCCGCCGCTCATGTTGCACATAGGAATTGATGTAATCTTCCAAATGGGATGCGTGTCCTCCCCGGGCATTTACAAGGAACCCACCGGTAGGGGGAAATTGCCAAAAATTTTGGGGGAGCAGCCCCTTTAAAAAAACGGGGAACAACCCCGGATTTAAAAAAGCCTAGCAAAATACCAGCAGGTTGTTTTAAAGGGGGAAGAAAAACTTTTAAATGGCAAAGGGTAACTTCAGCCCTTGCCATTTAACTGCTTATATGCAAATGACATAGACATGGGGGGCTTTACCAAATTTCATGGGAGCAAGAAACCCAAAATTTTAAATCCCAGGGCCCGGGCCCCCTATTATAACCCCATTAAATAAAAATGAGGTGGGGTGTAATAGGAAAACATATTGCCAAGTCTCCCAAAAGACTCCCAAAAAATGGCAATCCTCCCAGGCTCCCAGAATAGTTGGGGAATTTTTTTCTCGGAAAATATAAATTATTTTCTTGAATGGGGTTTAAAACTCAGGAAAAATGTGCCCCAACACCATCCCAAACAAGAGCGCTATAATGTTTAAAACCCGGGTAATGCCCAAAGCAGTCCGGATCAAAGACAGTGTCAGTCTGTAGTGCCTGGAGCCCACCAGTGGAATTGATTCATGGGGCCCACAAGTGGAGTTGATTCTAGGGACCCACCCTATAGCTACTGTGACTGCACATATTACACATAACTTGCTCTCTGCCTCTTTCTTTTTGCTTCTTATTCTCTTTCTTCTTGAAAAGCAACCTAAAACCTGCCATGCCCAAGGACCCTCTAGAGGTTTTCTCTGCTCCCATTTGGGTCAGTTCACGCCTTATAATAGTTATCTTAGCTCAAGGGGTGGAACTATTGGGGTAGCAGACATAGCAGCAGCTACAGGGTCCACGTCCTTGGGGGGTCTGGGCTGAGCCCCTTATGGTGAGCTGCTACTATGTCTGCAACCCCAGTAGTTCCTGCGGGGCCCACCGCCACTGTCTCTAAAGGTTCGGGACCTCTGTCCCGAACATTCAGAGGCAGAAGCCAGACTGTCCAACGGTGCTCCACTCTGTTAACCCACCTAGAAAGCTTAAAGGGGTTTTGCCACAATCTTATTTCATACCTTCTGCATCCAGTTCTTCAGCTCTGTATACTCAGAAGGGTGTGTGTGTGTGATTTGCTTGAATTACATATCATGTGACTCAGCAGGATGACATCACCATGCCTTTTCTCTCTCTAGTGAAAGAAAGGTCTGTTTATGTATAGAATTGTAAGTACCTACACTGTAGCTCAGGGGTACTGTAACATTTTTGTTTTACAGCACAAGGGTCCTTGGTTCAAATCCCTGCAGGAACTTTACCATGTGGATTTTTTTTTTCTTCTTTCTCAATGCACATACCTCATTGAGGTTTCTTTTTCTTATCTGCACTGTTTGCCTTATTACTAACTAGTCCAAAGGACAGGAGTAGAACACTCAGTAGCTACCTGAGAAGAGATGTGATGTCTGAGCATGTTCGACTGGGACTGAGGAACTCTCAGCCCTGGTCATATCCCCTGGAGACGAGCTGTAAACAATGGATCACTAAAGGAGCAGCTAAAACAAAAACGGTGCAGAATTTTTAACAATGATGAATGGTGAAAATGTTTATTATTTAATTTTCAAACTGCCCACGTCAATTTTACTTTGTGGCAAAACCCCTTTAAGGCCTTAGGCCTTAAGCCTACCAGGCGCCATCCCACAGTGCTGACGTGGGCAGCACTATGACATCATATCATCGCACGAACACAGACAGTTCCTCACGTCGGGTGATCCTGAAGAGAGGTAAGTAAGTTATTTCCTTTTTTTTTCCACCAATGAGCCCTATGCCCTGCTTGCCTGCCTATCAGAGACCCTACACTCTGAGGGAACCTGCCTACAAGAGCCCATATACCTTGCCTGCTCACCTATAAGAGCCCCTATATCCTGCCTGCCTACCTATAAGAGCCCCTAAACCCTGCCTGCCTGTCTACATGGGCCCATGTACCTTACCTGCCTACGTATATGGGCCCCTATACCCTACCTAAACACTGCCTGCCTGCTTATATGGGTCCCTAAACCTTGCCTGCCTAGCTGTATGGGCCCCTATAGCTAACTAAACCCTGTCTTCCTGCATATATTGGCACCTATAGCCTACCTAAACCCTGCCTGCCTACTTTTATGGGCCCATATACCCTACCTAAACCCTACCTGTCTACCTATATGGCCCTCTATAGCCCAACTAAACCCTGCCTGCATATATGGAGCCCCTCATAGCCTACCTAAACTCTGTCTGCCTATATGGGTCCCCTAGAGCCTACCTGAACCCTACCTACATATATGGGGCCCCACCTACCTACCTATGTGGGTCCCACATATAGTCTATCTACCTACCTATGTGGGCCCCACCTATAGCCTACCTACCTATGTGGGCCCGATCTATAGCCTACCTACCTATGTGGGCACCACCTCTAGCCTATCTACCTAGGTCCCAAATATAGCCTGCCTTTGTGGGGCTCACCTATAGCCTAGCTACTTGGGGGCTACCTACAGCCTACCTACCTGGGGGCTGCCTACCTATGGGCTGCCTACCTAACTGGGGCCTAACTACTGCCTACCTAGGAACAATCTACCAACCTACCTGACTAGGACCTCTCCTCGACTACGAGTTTACATGTTGATTTTGTACCACTTGTCACGGTTGGAGGTAGTGGATCCTCTGGACCACCGCAAGCGATGGCATAAGCCACGCCAAGGAGCGGAATCTAAGTAGGTCCCGGTTTTCACCAGAGTGGGATGGACTTGCTGCAGCGGCAGTCTACAAGGTCGCTACCCCTGATGTGACTTGCTTGCGGAGAAAGCCAAGGTGTAGCGTGGTACAAAATCGGAAGGCAGGCTCGTAGTCGGGGACAGGCAGGTTGGTCAGGGCAGGTGGCAAGGTTCGTGGTCGTGGACAGGTAGGGAGGTCAGGGCAGATGGCAAGATTCATGGTCGAGGGATGTAGGCAAACGGTATGGTACACGGTAATCGGAACAAGGCTTCAGGAACGCTTTCTCAATAGGCAATGGGCACTAAAGATCTGACAAGGGCATCATGAAGAGGCAGGCTTAAATAAGGGCAGCGGCCGACAATACCCAATTACCGGTGCGCTGGCCCTTTAAATTTGATAGAGCCGGCGCGCGCGCGCCTTAGGGAGCGGGGACGTGCACGCCGAGAGACAGGAGCAGCAGCGGGAGCGTGGATGGGTAAGTGAGCCGGGACTCGACCGGAAGGACAAGCGCGTCCACTGCCCGACATGCGGGCAGCGGCGCCGCCAGACTGGGGGGCACGTGTGCGCCTGCGACCCGGGTTGAGGGTCGCAGGGGCACTCGTGACAGTACCCCACCCCCCCTGGCCTCCCCCTCTTTCTAGCCTGAAAGAATCTCTTAACAATACTCCGGTCCAGAATATTGTCCTCTGGTTCCCAGGACCTCTCCTCAGGCCAGAACCCCTTCCATTCGATGAGGAAAAACCACTTCCCTCTGACCGTCTTCATATCCAGAACCTCTTTTACAGTAATTACGTTGGAGGCGTCTGCCTCAGGGGTAGGGAAAGCAGGTTCCCGCGAGAAGCGATTTAGGATGACCGGTTTCAGAAGAGAGTTTGGGACCTGCATCGTAGGAGGAAGACGAAGCTTATAAGCCACTGGGTTTATGCACTTCAGCACCTCGAGCGGACCCAAGAATCGAGGACCAAGCTTGTAGCTGGGGACCTTGAGGCAGATGTACCTAGCAGACAACCATACTTTGTCTCCTAGAGATAATTGGGGGAGGTCTTTGTATCATGTCAGTTTGAATCTTAGTACGGGCGGAAGCCCGGAGTAGAGATTGACGTGTCTGTCTCCAGACGGACATTAGGTCCTGGACCAGCTCCTCCACGGCAGGGACCTCGGAGGGCACAGAGAGGGGGAGGGGCGGGCGGGAATGTCGCCCATAGACAATGAAGAAGGGGGCGGCACTAGCGGGTTCCGAATCTAAAGAGTTGTAGGAAAACTCTGCCCACGGTAACAAATTAGACCAATCGTCCTGACGCGCAGAGATGAAGTGACGTAGGTAGCAGCCCAGTGTCTGGTTAACCCTCTCCACCTGTCCATTGGACTGAGGATGGTAGACCGAAGAGAAGTCCAATTTCACTTGGAGTTGCGTACATAGGGAGCGCCAGAACCTAGAAATAAATTGGACCCCCGGATCCGAAACAATGTGTTGGGGAAGCCCATGCAGCCAGAAGACGTGTTGAAAAAACAGGCTGGCAAGACATGGAGAAGAGGGTGACAAAGTCCATAGCCACATGGGTTCCAGAACAGCTGGGGATCGGCAGTGGCTGAAGCAGACCAGCTGACTTGAGACGAGGCGTCTTGTTACGGGCACAGGAGACGCAGGATTCCACGAAGTCCCGAACATCTTGTGCCAGGCCGGGCCACCAATAGAATCGAGAGATGAGGGAGCAGGACTTCTGCACTCCTGGATGCCCAGCCATACGAGAACAGTGACCCCATGACAATATCCTCTTCCGCAATGCCGGACGAACGTATGCCTTTCCGGGCGGAATTCGTCGTAGGTCTACGGGCGCAGCAGAGATAAGCCGTTCCGGAGGGATAATGTGGCGTGGAGCGGGTTCGTCCCCAATAACATCAGAGGCACGGGAGAGAGCGTCGGCCTTGACATTTTTCTCTGCGGGGCGGAAATGGATCAGAAAGTTGAACCGGGAGAAAAAGAGGGTCCATCGAGCTTGACGTGGATTCAGCCGCTGGGCTGTTTGGAGGTAGAGAAGGTTTTTATGATCGGTGTAGATGTTGACCGGATGACGGGCTCCCTCCAAGAGATAGCGCCATTCCTCCAAGGCTAGCTTGATGGCCAGTAGTTCCCGATCGCCAATGGAGTAGTTCCTCTCTGCGGCAGAAAAGGTTTTGGAAAAAAACCCGCATGTGAGGGTCTTGCCTTTGGGTCCTTTTTGCAGAAGAACCACCCCCACCCCCACCGAGGACGCGTCGACCTTCAGAAAGAATGTTCTCTCCGTATAGGGGCCGGGAGAGTACGGGTGCAGAGACAAAGGCCGACTTCAGCTTAGAAAAGGCCTCCTCTGCCGCTGGCGGCCAGAGCTTCGGATTGGCATTTTTCTTGGTTAACGGCACTACTGTATAGGTGACACCAGCGAGGAAACATATGGTATTAACTGCCTATAGTAATTGGCGAAACCTAAGAACCTTTGTATGGCTCGAAGACCCACAGGTCGTGGCCACTGTAGGACGGCGGACAACTTCGTGGGGTCCATCTGCAGGCCCTTGTCGGAAATGACGTAGCCGAGAAAAGGAAGACTTCTCTGATGGAACTGGCATTTTTCGATCTTGGCATAGAGGCGGTTGGCCCTTAGACGCTTGAGGACCTGTCGTACGTGCATTTGATGGGACTCAAGTTCAGCAGAGAACACCAGAATGTCATCCAGGTAGACGACTACGCATGTGTACAAGAGATCCAGGAATATGTCATTGACAAATTCTTGAAAGACCCACAAATATAGCAGGAACAAATATGTAAAACAACCCTTTTATTGATATATCCTTAAAATATATATAATTTTCACATGTGCACGGTGTGCTACTTGCATTTTTGAAGGTAGATATGCCACGACTGGTAACAGGCAAACAGTCCAGCAATAGAAAGCTCCAAACCCTCCACTTCTGGAGAGAAATCGTGGAGTACTACACAGACAGGTCGGGCCGAGGAAGCCGTTTAAACAGCGAGGATACACTGACAGTAGCGCATCTGAATCCGAAGGTGCAGCAGCACCGGAACGCATGCTATTGAGATCTGTAGTAAAGAAAACGCAAAAACAAGGCGGTTTTTTAGATCAACCTCCACAACACAGCGACACAGATCTTGGAGAGACTTCTGGAGGAGAAAACAGAGGAAACCGAGGACGAGGAGGCAAAGCAAGAAACAAGAAAAAATAGAAAAAGACAAAAAGATGCAGAATGTCGATGAGGAGCTTACGCTTAACATTTCTTCAAAGACACTGACTGATGCACAACGGTCCATTATGAATAAAGGACTCAATTTTGTCCCTAATATGACCAATATGTTATTTGATTTTAATGTGGATTTTTATAGGCTATGCAGGGCTATACGGGTCAAGATGTTTTATAGTGATAAAGTACAGGATAGTATAAGTAAAAATAGGCTTATGAAATTTAAGAAATCTAGTCAATTTGATCCTGACATAACCACTCCACCCTTAGAAGTCTTTAAACAACTTGTCACATCTGAAGTATCTAAAAAATGGGAAGGTAGACAAAATTTTAAGGAGATCAATATTTCTAGAAGAGAAAAGCTAGCATTAGAAAAACTTAAACAAGACAACACTATTGTTGTCAAAACAGCAGACCTGGGGGGGGGCCATCGTTGTGCAGGATACAAGACAATACATGCATGAGGCATTCACACAACTTAGTGATGAGACTGTTTATAAGAAATTAGATCGTGATCCCACTAACAAGTATAAAATCTTGGTAGATGAAGTTCTCACTGAAGCAGTTAGATTAGAAATAATCACGGCAAAGAAAAAAATCTTATGACATGCCCCCATCCACGGACCCCTGTATTCTATTTAGTGCCAAAAGTCCACAAATCAGTCAATAACCCACCTGGCCGCCCGATAGTGTCGGGGATAGGATCCCTCCTTGAGCCGTTGGCATCTTATGTCGATTCATTTTTACAAAAATTTGTGAAAAAAGACCTACATTCCCTTAGTGATACGGGGCAATTTTTTTTTAGCTTTAAAAGATATGCCACATAGTGATGACACCTGGCTTTGCACATTTGATATCAAATCACTGTACACTAATATCCCTTCAGTGGAAGGGCCTAGGGCGGTAAGAGAGTTTTTAAATGAAGACCCTAATCTCTCCAATGCTCACATTAATTTCTTAATGGATTTATTGGATATAGTACTCTGTAAAAACTTCTTCAGGTTTGGGGAGGATGTGTACCTCCAGCTACAGGGGACTTCTATGGGGTCCCCTGTGGCACCAAGCGATGCCAACCTCTTTATGTCAATGTTTGAGAGACAATATATACGATCCAGTGAAGGATACAAGAATGTTAAAGCATGGCTCAGATATGTGGATGACGTCTTCCTATTGTGGACAGGTAGTAAAGAAGAGCTACTTCAATTTGTTGAGCATCTTAACGGGATTCACCCGGTGATACAATTCACTGCCACAATAGAGAAAGACATCATCCAATATCTAGATGTCGAGATCAGAAGACAACCCCAGGGAGTCAGTACCACCTTGTATAAGAAAACAATTGATAAGAATAACATCTTGCATCACAAAAGCCAAAATGCCCCACAATTATTTTATGGTATCCCCAAAGGCCAAATGATACGGGCTAGGAGAATATGTTCATCTGAAGAATTGTACCTTGAACAGGAACGGGAGTTCATTCAAAAATTTGAAGCAAGAGGCTGTGATAGGGATACGCTAGAAGAAATAGCTAGGGAGGTTCGGCAACTTGACAGGAGTGATCGTTTAAGAAAACTAACAAGAAAAATCAAGTTCAGCGTATTTTATATACAAGTGTATATGATGCCCATAGTCAGTTAATCAAAAAAAACATAAAAAAGCACTGGCATATTTTGTCCAATGATAATAAATATGGTAGGCTGTTTAAGCAAATACCACAATTTGTATATAAAAGAGGATGTACCATAGGCAGCATTATTACGAGCGCTGAATTGAGGTCGGAGAAAAGGGAACAAGATACTATCGCCCCCAAGAGAGTAAGCACATATCCATGTCTGTGCTGCGTTAATTGCAATTCTATAATTAAAGGTCCGTCTATCAGTCACCCCACACAGGGATCTAAGATTAATTTATGGGGATTTTTTACTTGCAATTCTAAATCGGTCATATATTTTCTAAGGTGCCCCTGCGGCAAGGGATATGTGGGACAGACTATGAGGAGGGTTAAAGTGAGAATCAATGAACATCGTTCGAATATCAGAACGATAAAAAAAGTCTAATCCACAAATTGATGAAGAGAAGAAAAAGAAATATGGTGAAAGTACTGTAGCAAAGCATTTCAGCGAGTTCGGACACAATGTGACCGAGCTTCGCTGGTGCGTCCTGGAGGAGGTGAGGTGTAGGGCGGGTGAGAATATGGAAAAATTGCTATTACAGAGAGAAGCTAAATGGATTTTTCGCTTGAATACATTAGCTCCTTCTGGCCTTAATGAAGATCTTAATCTCAGGGTATTCCTATAAGTTACGCTCTTTATTTTAATATATGTCATTTTAACTGTTATATTATGTCATTCACTGCTACTTAGCTGGAGTATAAAGAGAAGTTACGTGGGTGAGGGCTCGTGCTTAAGAAAGGGGAAGAGCCTCCCCGAAACGTCGTGCACGCTCACCTCGGCCCAACCTGTCTGTGTAGTACTCCACGATTTCTCTCCAGAAGCGGAGGGTTTGGAGCTTTCTATTGCTGGACTGTTTGCCTGTTACCGGTCGTGGCATATCTACCTTCAAAAATGCAAGTAGCACACCGCGCACATTTGAAAATTATATATATTTTAAGAATATATCAATAAAAGGGATGTTTTAAATATTTGTTCCTGCTATATTTGTGGATGCTAGAAACGGAGGAGTTAGGGAAGCCTCCTCACTGCAGGTATTATTTGCTGGCCGGTTCACATACTCTTCTATCCTACCGACTGCTATTGAAAATTCTTGAAAGACGGCAGGTGCATTGCAGAGCCCGAAGGGCATGACAAGGTACTCGAAGTGCCCGTCGCGGGTATTGAAGGCGGTCTTCCATTTGTCCCCTTCACGTATCTCGCTGTTGTTGTAAGCCCCCCGCAAGTCCAATTTGGTGAATATCTTGGCTCCAGGGAGCTGGTCAAAGAGTTCCGTAATCAAGGGCAATGGGTAGAGATTTTTTATGGTAATTTTATTGAGGCCCCGATAATCAATACACGGATGTAGAGATCCATCCTTCTTTGTCACGAAAAAGAACCCGGCTCCAGCCGGAGAGGAGGACTTACGAATAAACTCCTTCTGGAGATTCTCCTTGATGTAGGTGGACATAGCCAAGGTCTCAGACACCGACAGAGGGTAAACCCTGCCCCGTGGAGGAGATGTTCCAGGCAGAAGGTCAATAGGGCAGTCATACGAGCGATGAGGAGGCAAGGTCTCAGCTTGCTTCTCGGAGAAGACGTCAGCAAACTCTTGATACGAAGCGGGAAGGCCTGCCAGAGGCTTAGACGGTACTGGAGAAGCGGTAAACACCGGGCAAAGTGCCACCAAACAGCGAGACTGACATTCTGGTCCCCAACGCAAGACTTTACCCGTCTGCCAATTGAGCACAGGAGCATGGCGCTGCAGCCACGGAAGCCCCAGAAGGATGGACGAGGAAGACCGAGGTAGCACATAGAACGTAAGTCTCTCCTTATGTAGTGCCCCCACTTAAGGGAACAGAGGCTCAGTGCGGTACCAGACTGGATCGCTGAGGAGCTCCCCACTGACAGAGGAGATGGCCAGAGGTTTCTCCAAGCGGACCACGGGGAGCTTATGTTGAGACACCAGGGTAGCGTCCAAGCAATTTCCAGCCGACCCAGAGTCCAAGAAGACTGAGGCTTGAAAGTGGATGCCCGACCCAGTGCCGAGTAGAACGGGTATGGTCAAACGAGGAGAGGCTTTGCGCTCACCTAGGAACGCCTCTCCCATGTATCCTAGGTGCTTGCGTTTCCCGAACGCCGAGAACGAAGGGGGCAGCCCCAGCGGAAATGTTTGGGGCTGGCACAATGGAGGCACAGGTTTTCTTCTCGCCGCCGGGTCAGCTCCTGTGGAGTCAAGTGAGCTCTGTCCACTTGCATGGGTTCCTCAGTAGCAGGCAGGGAGGACAACTGTGGCGGCCTCTGGAATACAGGAGCTAGGCGGGGAAACAGACAACCCCTGGCAGGTTTGCGTTTCTGGCGTAGCTCTTCTCACCGTTCAGAAAAACGGATATCGATCCGAGTGGCCAAAGAGATTAGGTCACTCAAAGAGGAAGGTGGATCACGGGTAGATAAGGCATCCTTGATCTGGCTGGAGAGGCCTTTCTTGAAGGGGGCGGCTAAGGTCGCATCGTTCCATGACAGTTCCGAGGCAAGAGTGCTGAACTGTACCGCATAATCGCCCACCGAGGAGTCGCCTTGATGCAGATTTAGTAAGGCAGTTTCAGCAGAAGAGGCTCGTGCGGGTTCCTCAAACACACTGCGGAACTCGGTGAGGAAGGCGGCGAGGGTAGCCGTGACCGGATCATTTCTGTCCCACATAGGGGTAGCCCAGGCCAGGGCTTTCCTGGAAAGAAGGTTGACCACAAATGCGACCTTTGACCTTTCCATAGGGAATCGGGTCCCCAATAACTCGATGTGCAGGGAACATTGGGTGATGAAGCCCCTGCAAGTCTTGGAGTCCCCAATCGAACTTGGATGGCATAGATAAACGAAGCCTTGGACCAGCAGCCAGTGTGGAAGCCTAAGGTGCAGCGGAAGCCACGGGAGCAGGTCGTTGCTGCTGGGTGGTCAGGCACTGTTGCATCATGGCGGAGAGGTGGCTGAGTTGCTGGGCCTGCTGAGCGATCTGCTGGGATTGCTGCGCCATGATGGTGGTTAGATTAGTGACGCTGGGCAGAGGCACATTGGTGGGATCCATGGCCGGATCTGACTGTCACGGTTGGAGGTAGTGGATCCTCTGGACCACCGCAAGCGATGGCATAAGCCATGGCAGGGAGCGGAATCTAAGTAGGTCCCTGTTTTCACCAGAGCTCGCGGCAAAGCGGGATGGACTTGATGTGGCGGGAGTCTTCAATGTAGCTAACCCTGACGTGACTTGCTTGCGTAGGCAGCCGCGGTGTAGCGTGGTACAAAATTGGAAGGCAGGCTCGTAGTCGGGGACAGGCAGGTTGGTCAGGGCAGGCGGCAAGGTTCGTGGTCGTGGATAGGCAGGAAGGTCAGGGCAGGTGGCAAGATTCATGGTCGAGGGACAGAGGCAAATGGTACGTTACACGGTAATTGGAACAAGGCTTCAGGAACGCTTTCTCAATAGGCAATGGGCACTAAAGATCCAGCAAGGGCATCAGGAAGAGGCAGGCTTAAATAAGGGCAGCGGCCGACAATACCTAATTACTGGTGCGCTGGTCCTTTAAATTTAACAGAGCCGGCGCGCGCGCGCCCTAGGGAGTGGGGACGCGTGCGCCGGACGACAGGAGCAGCCGCGGGAGCGTGGACGGGTAAGTGAGCCGGGACTCAGCCGGCAGGACAAGCGCTTCCGCTGCCCGACATGCGGGCAACGGCGCCGCCAGACTGGGGGCTACGGGTGCGCCTGCGACCCGGATTGAGGGTCGCAAGGGCACCCGTGACACCATGCTGCACCTTTGTTGCTACTATAAGCAATTCGCGTCAGGGGTAGTGACCTGGGTGTCTTCCGCCGCATCAGTCCAACCTGCCTTTCTGTGGACTCTGGTAAAAACCAGGAGGCACTACACTACCACTTGTGGTGGTCTAGAGGATTGACATTCAAGACATTCTAACAGTTAGATCTGGCTGTGGATTATGCCAGGGTTTCATTGCCAGATATCCACGATGTCACAATGGCTGTCGCAAAACAGAGTCAACAAGTCGACCAACTGTCCACCATGATGCAGGAGCTCATAGCCCGACTACCTGGCGCCCACCTTCAACACCACCTGTGGCAAACCCAGCGCTTATAGCTCTGGTGGCATCTCTTGGCCCCAAGTTACATTTGCCTTTGTCAGGGGGTTCATCAGCCAGTGCATCATACACATGGACTTAATGGTGCACCAGTTTTCCCACTGAGCGAGAAAAAGTGGTGTCAGTTTTCTGTCGAGTGAAGCCTGGGTCACACCTGTTTGAGATCAGGGATCTCAATGACTGTCAACATTCAAGTATTCCTGGAGTCATTTTACAACGTGTTTGAGGAACCAGCACGTTCGTCTTCTGCTGCAACTTCAGTGACTTCCTTCAGATTTATACAAAACCTGTAAGTCTTCAAGTGGGGGCATCTATAAGGAGTAAATCGTATTCTATGTATTACCCCGTTTCTCCTCTGCAGTTCTTCTGGGATTTCTGTGGCTCCAGCACCATGCTCCGGTGCTCAACTGGCAAACAGGGAAGGTCACACATTGGGGACAAAACTGCCACTCTCGCTGTCTTTTGGTGCCCCGTCCAGTGCATACCCCTTCTCTACTGACGTCTTCCACTCTCTTGCCAGATTTGCCCTTATATTATCAAGAATACGCAGATGTTTTCTGTCTGAAACAGGCAGAGACCCTTCCATCACTTCGAGCCCTTGATTGTCCTATTGATCTCCAGGCCATGGCGGCTTATATAAAAGAAAATATCCAGAAGGGGTTCATCCGCAAGTTCTTCTCTCCACTGGTGCCAGATTCTACTTTGTGGAAAAGAAGGATGGTTCTCTTCGGCTCTACATCGATAATCAGGGTTTCAGTAAGATAACCGTTTAGAACCGGTACCTGAGCTCTTTGACCATCTTTGCAGAGCCAGAATCTTTACCAAACTGGACTTGCAGAAGGCCTACAATCTGATTCGAATTTGTGCAGGTGATGAACGGAAAACTGCCTTCAAAAACTCGTGATGGGTATTTTGAGTACCTGGTGATGCCTTTCGGTTCTTACAGCGCACAAGTGATCTTCCAAGAATTTGTTAATGAGATCTTTAGAGAACTCCAATAATTGTTTTCGTTGTATATCTTGATGACATCTTGATTTTCTCGCTCAACCTGGAAGCTCATTGCGCCCATGTATGCCAGGTTCTAAGATGCCTACGAAGCAATCAACTCTATGCCAAACTTGTAATGTGTCTTCAAACAGACCAGTCTACCCTTTCTCGTGTACATTATCTCTGACAGGGGACTTCATATGAACCCTGCCAAGGTGTCATCTGTCCTACAATGGCCACAACCACCCGGTTCACGGGACGTACAGCGTTTCCTGGGTTTTGCAAATTAATACCGACTGCACTTCTCCAACATGGTGGCCCCTATAGTGGCGCTTGCCTCATCCGTGTGTGATGTACCTCGATAGGGGCATTACATACGCTTCTAATGATATGCTTTGTGCCGTGATTTGCGCTAATCGCGGCACAAAACATTTCATTGGTAGAGTATGTAATGATCCTATTGAGGCACATTGCACACAGAGACACATAGCTTATCATTACAAGTATATGAAATGCGCCTAACACATACTTGAAATGCGCCTAACACATGTAAAATGTGAAATGCGTTTAACACATATGCACTTGTGATGATGTGCTATGCGCCTCTATAGGTGCATTTCATTATGGAGGCGCACAGCGCATCATTTTTAGCCACATTATGTTAACTATGCAAGGTATACCTGACACCAGATGTTTGATAGGGTTGGACTTTCTGGTGCACTTTACACTTATTTAATGCGCCTAAAAACTGACGTAGCACCGTCAATTTTCAGACATCTCGCCCTATGTTATATCATGTGCCATGCGTGCTTGTAACAAGAATTCCTGTCTAAAACCTGCTGGTCTTTTGCAACCCTTGCCCATTCCAGAGTGTCCTTAGACCCATGTAGCCATGGATTTTATTACTGATCTACCACCCTACTTGAACAATACTGTCATTTGGGTGGTTACGGACCATTTCTCGAAGATGTCCCATTTCGTGCCACTGTCCAGTCTACCATCGGCTCCTCAACTTGCTGGCCACATCTTCCAGCATATATTCTGCTTGCATGGACTTCCCCTGCATATTGTCTTGGACCATGGGTTCCAATTCACATCAAAGCTCTGGCATACGCTCTGATTCCGTCTTTAAATTAAATTGGACTTCTCTTCAGCATACCATCCCCGAACCAAATAGAAAGGGTGAACCATGTTCTGGGAAACTACTTGTGCCATTTCATCTCAGCATGCCAAGACAACTGGTCCAAGCTTCTACCCTGGGTGGAATCCTCATACAACCATCTGGATTCCGACCAGCCAGAGATTTACCCTTCTATACTGTATATGGTCAACACCCTTGTCCCCATCTTACCCTAGCGGTTTCATCTGATGTTCCCGCTGTTGATGTTCAAATTCAAGACTTCATGACAATTTGGCAAGAGAGGAAACAAGCTTTACTGCAAGCATCCTCTTACATGAAGTCTCAAGCAGACAAAAGGAGAAGACCTCCTCCCTTCTTCGCTAGGGGGTAAGGGTGTGTCTGTCCACTAAATATGTATGCCTGAAGATCCCCAGCTTCAAGTTGAGTCCATGGCTCCTGGGTCCATTCAAGGTCCTCAAACGCATCAACCCGGTGGCCTACAAGGTCCACCTGCCTCCATCAATGTGCATCCTGAACTACTTCATTGTCTCCCTCCTCCAGCCAGTAGTCCTCAACCACTTCTCCCAAAAGGACATTTCTTAGTAACAGGATGTTTCTCAGTAAATGTTTCAGTGACATTTAAAGGGCCAGCACAACAGTAATTGGCTAATTGCTGGGCACTGACCCTATATCCTCTTGCCAGTTCCTGCTCTCCCTGCCAGGTCTATTGTGCCTTATACTGTAGAGAAAGCATTCTGTAGTGTTCCAGTCTTGCTGTGTAAATTGATCTTGCCTCTGTGCACTGATAATGTTTGCCTGCTGTCTGGCCTGACCTTTCTGCCTGTCCCTGAGATTGCCTGTTGATTTTGTACCACATTGCACCCCGGCTGCCACTGGAAGCAAGCCACATCAAGGGTAGTGACCAGGGTATCTCCTGCCGCATGAGTCCAACCTGCCTTGGTTGGTGAAAACCAGGAGGCAACTTAGACTCCGCTTCCTGACTTCGGTTCAGCGGTTCAGCGGATCCACATCCAAGCCGTTCTAACATCTTATACTGCATAACTCCCAATGCAGTGATTATTCAACAAACCTTTTATGTGCCTATTGATCCAATTCCCAGAGTACCTATAAGATTGCAAGACAAATCACTCTATTTATTGCAAGTCCTAATGTCCAATAATGCTGCCAGTCAGAATGTCTTATGAAGTTTCCACTCACTGTGCTTTGTGAGCATACTCATCAACTCTCCTGGATTGTTTGGGAGACTCCTGGAAAAAGGGGAGTCCTCTTGAGCTTCCAGAAGAGTCAGAAAGTCTCCCCAGTGGTGCTTGGATGGCGTGGGTCCATTCAGAAACTGTGCCCGCAACATCCACAACAGGAACTCAGAGTAATGTAGAGCCAGACTCCTGCTGCCAGGACCAGGATCAGAGCTAACTAAAACCATGACTGTTAAAACCCCTAGATGTCGGGTCAGTAGCGGCCGCGGCATCTAGGTGGTTACCAATGTAGGAGGCTCCTTCTATCTAATGACCGACACCTCGCAAAAGTGATCACAGGGTGTCATTGATTGCCATGGTAGCTGGAGGCTAAATAAAGGCCCCTGAATCTGCCACATATACAGCCTATTAAGCCCTGCTTTTATAGACTGCCTGTCACAGGAATTGTACATAGAAATACAGTATTGAATTACTATTTATTCTAAAAGCAATCAAGTCTAGTCCCATAGTGGGACACAAAAAAAAGAGAAACAGAAAACCCCCAAAAAAGTAAAAACACAGTTCAAAAATGTTTAAATGTATTAAAACATCAATTGGATAAAGCACAAAATCTGTTTCCCCAATAAAAATAGTTTGCCCAGTTTTTTATAAAACAATAAGAAAGGTAATAGATTTCCACTATGTCAATAATGATCTAATCTATACAGTTTTCATGTTATTTAATCTGTATGGTCAATGCAGTAAAGAAAAAAAGCAAGTGAGAATTACATTTCTTTGTTCATGTAACCTCACAAAAAAACTGAAAAAAAACCCCAAAACATCAACTTTTGCAAAATCTTCAGGAGACTCCTAGAAAAATGGAAGTCAAAGAGTTGTCAAATTTCCTGCACTTTCTGATCAACTAGATGGTGCCAGAGTAATACATCAAGAGAGAATACCCTGAAGTCCAGTTAATATGGACTGTATATTTTATCTGCGGCCTTGGGTTTCCTTTGTGCAGCAGTGCAGGTTTTTTTTTTTTAAAGGGGTTTTGCCACGAAGTAAAGTTGACATGGGAAGCTTGCAAATGAAATAACAAACATTTTCACCATTCATTATTATTAAAAATTCTGCACCGTTTTTGTTTTAGCTGCTCCTTTAGTGATCCATTGTTTACAGCTTGTCTCCAGGGTATACGACCAGGGCTGAGAACTCCTCAGTCCTGGTCGCTCATGCTCAGACATCACCTCTCCTCTCAGGCAGCTACTGAGTGTTTAAACCCCAGGTGTTGTCACTCTACTCCCATCCTCTGTACTCCTTAGTAATTAGTCAAACAGTGCAAATAAATAAAAAAAAAAAAGAAACTTCAATGAGGTGCATTGATTAATTGATTTATCAATGTGCATTGATAAAGAGAAAAAAACAGGTTTGGTTCCTGCAGGGATTTGAACCTAAGACCCTTGTGCTGTGAAGCAAAAACATTACCTCTCAGCTACTCACAATGCTTTACAATACATAAACAGATAT
Source organism: Phyllomedusa bahiana (assembly GCA_025379985.1). NCBI lineage: Eukaryota > Metazoa > Chordata > Amphibia > Anura > Hylidae > Phyllomedusa > Phyllomedusa bahiana. The sequence goes on along the minus strand of JAODAL010001811.1, from coordinate 8,580 downwards.
TTCTTTGACTACAGAGAGGAAAGGCCTGGTGATGTCATCCTGCTGGGTCACATGATATGCAATTCAAACAAATCACATACGCCTCCTTCTGAGCACACAGACCTGAAGAGCTGGATGCAGGAGGTATGAAAGAAGATTGTGGCAAAACCGCTTTAAGCTTTATCACTGCATACACTTAGGAGCAAAGGAAAGTTGATGAACTGCTGTGGGGTATCTGGCATTAGCCAGTCTACCTCCTTCCTGCGACCTGGAAAGCTTGATAATACCACAATCCCCACAGCAATCAATTAGCTTCACTATTAACAATAACATGAGCAGTCCTCACTTAAAGGCAAGGTACTGAATAACACATAACACAATTCAAATTACTGTGGCAGTTGCGGTTGTATCCTCAAATACAAGGTGTTATTTCTCACCACACAGTCTGGTTTCATAGAGGCTTCCTCAACTTACAGTCGATAACAATCGAAGCACTCTCTTGATAATATGCAAGGGTGTTTGGCGTGCTTTTTGTGTCCTCAGCGGAGCAGGAATCACCTCTCAGTCTGTCATCATCTGTCAGACTAGGTTCACACGGCTTAAAATGGGCTGTATTTCGGTCCGTAATTACGCGCCGAAGTGCGCCAAATACGGGCCGAAAACGGCCCATTCATTACAGTAATTCACAGTTCTCATAGAGAACTATGGATTATGTCTCCTCTCCCCGCCCGGCGAAGCCGCCTGGCGGGGAGATAATTGACATGTCACTTTCTAGCGGTGTATACGCGCCACTAGCAGTGATTGTCTATGGGCCGGCGAAGTGCCGGCCCCCCGCTCCCGCCACCGCCCCCGTCCACACGGTGTAATTGCGGGGCGAAATTACACCCCGCAGTTAAGCCGTGTGAACCTAGCCTTAGTGTTCAGCAGCAGATGAGAACATTGTTCATTGTGCAAGATAAATAACATGATACAGAAACCTTGGTCGACATGTTTTTTGGTGCTCAGACGCCATTTTTTGTGCGCATTATAATAGTGTAGAATGCGCCTGAATCTATTAACCCGTTCTACTGCGGGTCACAGATTTAGCGCTTTGTATCTTCTAAGTGACATTTCTGACTCAGGTAAATCACTTTTAAAGTGCTCTATCTGTTCCAGCAGTAATGAAGTTATAAATGTGTAGCTTCGTACGGTTGTAGTGCAACATGCCTCCAGCACACTCCCCGATCTCAGGCGCATTACAAAGCGCCACCGACACTTGTCTGGTTGATGCTCCTCCTACTCTGAGGTTTGTGGTTGAGTCAAATGGCACCCAAGGGCCATTTATGGGATATTTCTAAAAATGGCAGAATCTGAGGAGTCGATGTTGAGTTGCATTTCCCTGGTCACATCTACCGTGTTCCTATGAATAATGGACAAAAATTTAAAATCTGCAAAAAAAAAAAGGAAATTTTGAAACTTTACCTCCACTTTGCTTTATTTCTGTGAAACACTTAGTGGGTTAACAAACTTCCTAAACACCGTTTTAAATGCTTTAAACTGTGTATTTTCTTAGATGCGGTCTTTTTTGGGGTATATAACATATACACCCTCACAGCCATGTCAGCACTGGACTGGTCCCTAAAAAATTTATGTTGCAAATTTTCTTGAAAATGTGAGAAATGTCTACTAAATTTCTAAGCCCCCTAATGTCGTAAAAAAAAAGGCATTTAAAAAATGATGCCAACCTACAGTGGACAAATGGTAGATGCTAGTTATATACTATTAAGAGCGGAATAACTATCTGTCTTATACACAGACATTTTTGAGGTTTGAAAATGGCAATTTTTTAACATTTTCATGAAATTTTGATATTTTTCAGAAATAAACAAGGATTGAATGGACCAAAATTTCTTACTATCTTAAAATGTAATGTGTAACAAGAAAACAATCTCTGAATCACTTGGATAGGTAAAAGTGTCAAAAAGTTATTCTTACATAAAGTGTTACAGGTCAGATTTAAAAAATGGGGCTCTGTCAGGAAGGCCAAAACTGGCTCTGGCGGTAAGGGGTTAAATAATAAAAACATCTAAAAATACTTTACCAAGCCACATATAAAGGGGTGTTTTTACCCTGCTGTATCACAGAGCCTGCTCTTCACAGCCAGATTCAGATTCACACTTCCTGTTCAGTCTGTAGGTGGGTCTGCAGCAGTGATTGGCATATCAGCTCTTCTATTCCTAGCTGAACCTTTTACAGTGACATGAGTGCCGAAGGTTTGCAAACTGTAGTGCACAAGGCCACAGAACTCTTAGGATATGTTCACACAGTGTTTTTGGATTTGATTTTGGATCCGTTTTGGATCCAAAAACGCAGCATCAATCAGATCCAAAACGCATCCAACACACAGATGCGTGTTTGAATGCTTTTTGGCTACAGCAGGATTGCATCCTATAGCTTTAAATAGGGCACCTGCTGCGCCTGTGACATATCAATTCTTAGAATGGGTCTGAAAGATGGATCTGAAAGATGCAAGTAAACAAGCATCGGCGATCAGTCGTGTGAACGCCGATATGTGTTTTACATTGCAAGCAGTGTAAAATCACACTGCTTATTGCCAGATGCGTGTTTGGGTCCGTTTAGATTGATCCAAATACGCATCTAATAATGTATGTTCACAAGGACAGAACAGGCTGTGTGAACATACCCTAAAGGGTTAAAGCTTCCCAGTGACGTAGATTAAACTCCTGTTTTAGAGATAATACTTAGCAGGGAGTGATGTCACCGTGGTTGGACACGGATGCGTAAGCAATGAGACCAAAAATAGATGGTCAGTAAATTAAAGCAAGAGATAAAATTCTCTTCCTCTATTTGGTAATACTCTTTACTTACCTTTGCCTACATGTTTAGAGCTAATTATTGCAGTGAGACAACCCCTTTGAGCCAATTTAACTTCTTCTCTATAGCTTTACCACTGAAAATATTTATGTTGGAGATTTTCATGTCAACCACATGATCAGAATTTACTTATTTTGAAAAGCAGTTCTTGTAGTCTGTATATTAACGTATATACTCGAGTATAAGCGGAGTTTTTCAGCACAAAAAATGTGCTGAAAAATCCCCCCTCGGCTTATACTCGAGTCACTGTCGGCACTCGGGCGCTGCGATAGCCCGAGTGCCGTCAGGGACGCTTCAGTTATATGCGCCTCCTCAGGGAGCGCATATAACTGAAGGCCGAATGAGCGCACAGTGTCCGGACGCTGCTGTGGTCCAGGCACTGTCAGCGATCCCTTCACCTATATGCGACTCCTCTGGAGCGCATATAGTGAAGGGATACCGCTGCGGGGCAGAGAGCGAGCGCTCCCTGCTCCACAGTGGCCTCTGGGCGGCTGCAGACTCGCGGTCGTCCGGAGTTTCCGGCACAGGCAGCGTGTGTCATCACGCTGCGTGTGCAGCCTGATGTCATCATCCGCCTGTGCCGGCAAGAGGAAGGAGAGCGCGCGGGAGGCCAGATAGCGAGGAGGCGGAGCGGCGAGGGAGACGGAGCATCGGGGAGCCAAGAAAGTGTTTTTTTTTGTTTTAAAACCATACCTATGCCTGCCTATAGCCTTCCTATATCTGCTAGAGGGACCTATAGCATGCCTATACCTTCCCATACCTGCCTATAGCCTGCCTATAGCCTGCCTATAGCCTGCCCATACCGCCCATACCTGCCTATAGCCTGCCTGTACCTGCCTATAGCCTGCCTATACCTGCTAGGGGGACCTATACCTGCCTAGAGCCTGCCTAGGGCACCTATACCAGCCTATAACGACCTATACCTGCCTATACCCTGCCTATGAGGACCTATACCTGCCTATAACCTGCCTATGGGGGCAATTACCTGCCTATAGCCTGCCTAGGTGGACATATAGCTGCCTATACCAGCCTATGTGGGACATTAAACTGCCTATACATGCCTATAACCTGCCTATGGGGAATATTAAACTGCCCATACCAGCCTATATCTGCCTATGGGGGACATCAAACTGCCTATACTTGCCTATGGGGGAAACCTTAAAACTGCCTGGGGGGGAAAAAAAACTGCCTTGTAATTTTTGGATATGTTTTTTTTTTAAAAAAAACCAGAAACCCGGGCGGGCTTTTTCCCACCCTAGCTTATACCCGGTCAATAACCCTTTCCCATTTTTTGGCAAAAGTAGGGCCTCGTTTAAACCGGGCGCTTATACCGAGCCCCTTACGGTACACAGCAAATTTTTTAAATTGTAGAAAATACAAGAAAAATCCTATCTCCATATAATGTTTGCATTTTAAAAATTTTAACAAAAAAAGTGGGGCCCCAAGGATTTTAAAAAGGACTAAAGATCCAACAAAAAACTTTTTAACCCTTGTCTAGAAAATTTTTAATGGGTTTTAAAAGCTTGCTTCTAAAATTACTTATAAAAAACAATTTGTGGCCCACAGGACCCTAAAACCATCATTGATAAAAAACTGCCCCGGGTCTTTCTAGCACACCAGAAGTTTCCTGAAATTACAGTTTCACTTTAAATGGTGAGTCTGAAATTGTGAAACTTTTTTAGTTTAACTTACATAAAAGCTATATTGTAACAGAAAAACAACTTTTTTTAGAAACAGTTTCTCATGCTAGATCTTCTCTGACTCCTCACTTATAGTGTATGTAAACTATTTACTGTATGTATCCACAGTTGTGCTCAGAGGTTTACATATCACAGGCAGAACGTGTCTAAAATAAAAATGTTATATTTAAAGATGTATAAAAATAGTTCAGAATGGAAAAATCAACCGATACACAATAAATCACCAAGGTCCCTGGAACATGATAATCTTACAATCTAATAGTCATGATTAAATAAAACATCAAGTGCAAAAAAACATTAAAATAAAAAAACCTACATTGAAGTAAATAATTATTTAAACCCCTTTGCTGATTGTGTAATTTTGCCCCGACAAAGACATGAACTTTCTAAAAATTTTTAAGGGTAGGTTGATTTCAAACATTGAGAGATAGAATATTAAAAATAAAATCCAGAAAAAAACATTTTTATAAATTAAAAACCCTTTATTTGCATTTTGCCGAGAGAAAAAAGTATTTAAATTTCCTACCAACCAATTTAAAAAGTTCGGGCCCACAGGAAACCCAAAATGAGCCCTAATCAACTCGTTTCCCTGCAAATTTAAAAACAACGTCTTAAATAGTCACCTTTAAAAAAAGACTCCAATTCCACAGACTCAATTTAAACACCATGCTCTAAAACCCCCAAAAACAGGGGCAAGACTAAAAAGTTTCTAAGGGTGTCAGGGGGAAGATCAAGACCCGCACAAAGCGGAAGGGCTAAAAAAACCAAAAGTAAGATGCTGGGAGAAAAGGGGGAACAAATTGGGGCAAAAGTTTAAAAAAATAGAAGAAATACAAAAATTTCTGTCAATCAAAAATCGATCTGGGGACTAAGCAAAATCACAAAAATCGTGGGGTAACCCCTTTATCAAGACGAAGGGGGAAAGAACCCGCCTAAAACTAAAACGGGGGGGGAAATTGGGAAAAGAATCTCAAGACGCTGGGGCCACAGCACCAAGAAAACCCTTGGCAAAACATTACGCCAAAAATGGTTTAAAATCCTGTAGTGCCCGCAAGGGCCCCCTGCTCAAGAAGGCACATGTGCAGGCCCGTCTGAAGTTTTCCCCATGAACACCTGGATGAAATTCCCGGAGTTATTGGGAGAAAGGGCTATGGGCAATTGGGAACCCAAAAAATTTTGCGGGGGCCCCCACAAGACAAAAGACCCAAAAAAATACAGGGTAAGGAAAAAAAGGATTTGGGTCAAAAAAAGCACTTTAAACATGGAGTTGGGCCCAACAAGTCTTTCCCGCCTTTTTTCCATAGAAAACTTAAAGGAGGGTTGAACCTGCGTTGCCAAGCAACCCGCCCAAACAATCTTAATGATTTAGATATGTCTTTCAAAGAGGAAATGGACCAAAAAACCTCCTGACATGTCACAAACCTCAAAAAATCAAATAAAAAAATACCGACTGCTCTTGTTTGCCAGAGGGATCACATACTTATTTCTCACTGCAAAATTCAAATATATAATATATATATATATATATATTATAAAATATTTTTTTTTATTTATTTAATATAATTTTGGATTTTGATATTCTACATCTCAATGTTTAAATTGACCTACTCTTAAAATTATAGACTGTTTATGCCTTTGTCAGTGGGCAAATATACACACAATCAGCAAGTGATCAAATAGTTATTTACTTCACTCTAAATGTGTGTGTGTGTATATATATATATATATATAAATATATATATATATATATATAAAATATACATACATTGAAGGAAATAATTATTTGATCCCTTGCTGATTGTGTAAGTTGCCACTGACAAAGCATAAGCATCCATAATTTTAAGAGTGGGTCAATTTTAACAATGAGGTATAGAATAACAAAAATAAAATCCAGAGAATCACATTATATAAATTATATATACATATATTTGCATTTTGCAGTAAATGGAAATATATATATATATATATATATATATATATATATATATATATATATATATTGTAAGCTTCACCGGCGGTTCGGTTCCCGCCATCTTGGCCCGGCCTGGGGGACACTCTCGCTCTGGGTAATTAACCTGAGTAATTAACTCCTGGTTACCCTTGCCAGACTGCTGACCTTCCTCACTGACAGGCAGCAACTTGGTAACCCATAACTTGGAACTCAGCTGCTGCAGAACCTCTAGTGGCGGAGAAATGCGATCTTCTAAGGTCGAAACCGTCACATACCCCTCCCCTTTGATAAAGGCCGTAGGCCTTTTCACCTTGCACAAACCTTCCTCCAGGGTCAAAGCACCTATTCTGGGAAATCCATCCCTGCAAGACACTCTGCGGCTGGTTACTTTGAGGGACACGGTACTTTCCACAGAGAGGGTACAGAGTTATCCAAAAAACCTCCTACTTATCCTTTTTTCCCCGCAACCTGTGACCTGTCGCTCATCCCCAGTTAACACCTAGGGTTGTAACCTGTTGCTAAGGACAACGCCTCCCTAACCAGGATTATGCTTTCCACTTGTTCTGAGCCCGTGTTGACAAACTGGTCATTTACGGGTTTTCTCTCTGAGCTTCTACCAGTTGCCCCGGGTGACCGCTTTCCTACATCCTCAGATGCTAAGACCAGGTAGCCCCATACCCCATCTACCGCGGTTCCCACACTACTCAGGCTATATTGGGCAACCGCCAGGCCCACAATCCTTTCCTTTTCCCAACCCAATAGAGCTGGAGCTTGTCTTTGCACTAACGTACAACTCAGCGACTATCCTAGGAGTATCTCTGTCATTCACTACTGGTAATAGCGCCTTCCTTTCCGCAGCCTGACTGTTTTCTACTAAAGACCCATCAGGGCACTCACCATAATCCTGAAAAATTCCCATACACTTTTGCTCACTGATTACCTTCATGTTTTGTAGTTCTGAGTCTGCAGGACCACCCTGGGGCCTAGACTTCTCTCCACTACAAGACCCTCGGTCCTCCCCTACCATCACATGGGGACTGCCACCAACCCCATGTATTTGACCCATGTTCCCTATCTCAGCAGGTGTACTTTCCTCTGACGCGGGCCTTTAGTACCCCTGCTCTGTAACTTTAGAGACACAGCTGCATTGCATCTCATAGGCCTGAGCTGCAGCCTCTGTCCCAAAACTAAACTCATTTACCCGGGTTAAAACCCTCAGGCTGGAGGACGAATCCCTTTCCTAGGACCTGGTTCAAACCTGTCTGCACTGATCACCTCCACAGCAGTGTCTTGACCTTCTCCTTGCTGTGGGATATCCACCTGCTCCCTCCCATAGGGAACCTGGTCTCCCTTACTACCGACCTCACTCTTCACTGTATTATCCGGCATCTCACAACCATCTGTTACTTCCCTCGTTTTCCTCTGTACCACTAGTGCTTGGGCACCTACTCCCCTCGGCTGTGTCTAGCAACTCCCAATGGGGAGATTCTTCCTCCATATCTCTGGTATCCGTTACCATGGAAGAACTCTCGGTGTCCGTTAGGACCACTCCTGCACCTGGCATGCTATAAGGCTCATCTGGTATCTTAGAGTCAATACTGGACCCTTGTACATGGTTCACACCCTTCCCCATCTCAGAGTCTGCTATGTCTACAGTGCTGCTTGGGGATATGTTTATCCCCTGGACCCCAATTACTTCACACCTACTAGCAGGGCAACCAGATTCCGTCTCTAGCCTTTCCCTGTCATGCACCACGCTTGCAGGGTGTAGCTCTGGCAACACATTCACCTCTTCTAGATCCCTAGTAGCAGAAGACACTTGGTTGCTACTAGGGACGACATTGGTTTCACGAGACATGACAAGACATTTTTTCGTCATGGCTGTCACTTCCAGAACTCATAACTTCTGCACTACACTCGGACCAACTATCATCTAGAGGGATTGAACTACTTCTCTTCTGCTATAGCTGCTATTCACACGGGGACTACCCGAGTGTACTGAGGTCCCAAACCACAGGGACTAACTATCTGCACTACTTTTGCGTTGTCCCCCACTACACTGGGGCGCATTCAAGC